>WJSH01001110.1:31143-78448 GCA_009757365.2 Lepidium campestre | reverse complement strand
ATAAAAAAGAAACCCCCCCCCCCCTCCAAGTGGTATCAAACACATGATTAAAAGGGCAAAGAGTGGAATATTTCTAGTCCCATGACCATTAAGCCAAAAAACTCTTTCAAAACTTTTTTCATTTTACAAATATATATACACAACCGAGTTTTGTTTCGGGTTTTGTTTGGGATTATAGTTTTGACTTGTTTTTCAAACAATTCAACGAAAAATGTTTATATAATCATAGATTTTTATTTTAATGTATTTTTTAAAATATAGTTTATAAAACATGTGAAATTATTTACAAAACATAATATTTTTATTTTTCTATATTGGCCGTCACTTTTTAGTTACAAAAGTGTGACTAAAGAGTGAAAACCGATGCACATATTGTTTATTTTAGGAAACTTTTCATAGATTTTGGTTTTTATATCTTTCATACCTTCTAAAATAAATTTACTTAAAGGTAAAACAAGAGAAAAAAAACAATTTAAAATGTACTTCATCATCAATTATTAAGAAGATCTAAAATCTTAAGAAAACACTAACAAGTGTATATTATACATTTAAGTGTTAGATAGTAGAGTTACAACAAACAAAAAGTGTTAGATTGTAGGGTTTCATTGTTTTCATTTTAAAAAAATTTTAAAAGCATATTTAAGTAACAAATTATGATAACTTTGTATTGTAACATGTTATTAATGAATTAAAATGTAAATTTGAAGTTATATGACATGGTTAACTATTAGTTTTTTTATTATACAAAAAAACTAATATATGGTCATAAATAGTGATAAGTTAGCAACGTTATTGCGACTATAATAGCTACGTAGTTTATATTTTACGTATGCCGTCGCTCTTTAGTAACAAAAGTAGACTACATAGTGACAACTTTAAAAGAAATCAAAAGAAATTCCCTTCAAAGGGGATCAAACACATGACATTAAAGGGGAAGAGAGTGGAGTGTTTCTAGTCTCATGAACATTAGGATAAGGAACTCTTTCGAAACTTCTTTTCTTTTACATATATAAATATACACAACCAGTTTGGTTTCGGATTTTGTTCGGGATTATAGTTTTGACTTGTTTTCAAAAAAATTCAACGAAGAATGTTTATAAAAGAATATGAATTTTTATAAATCGTAGATTTTTATTCTAATGTATTTTTAAAATTTCATAGTTTATAAAACTTATGTAATTATTTACAAAACATAATTTTTTTATTTTCTATACTAATCGTCACTTTTTAGTCACAAAAAGAGTAACTAAAGAGTGATGACAAGTAGAAATGTTTTTTATTTTAGGAAAATCTTCATAGAATTTGATTTTTATAGGTTTCATACCTTCTAAAATAAGTTTACTTCAAGAAAGAAACAAATAATTTTAAATGTATTTGACCATCAATTACTAAGAAGATCTAAATTTTTAAGAAATCCCTAACAAGTATTATATATTAGATTGTAGGGTTTCATTGTTTCATTTTTTAATAATGTTTAAAGCATGTTTAAGTAACAATTTATGATAAGTTTGTATTGTAACATGTTATTAATTAATGAATTAAAATGTATATTTCAAATTGTATAACATGGTTAAATATTAGTTTTTTTATGAAAAACTTGAATATGGTAAAAAAATAGTGGCATCTTAGCGACGTTATTGCGACTATTATAGTGACGTAGTTTATATTTTATGTATGTAGATGCTCTTTAGTCACAAAATGAGTAACTACATAGTGACGACTTTGGAAAAAAATGAAAAGAAATCCCCTCCAAGGCGATCGAAAACATCACATCAAAGGGGCAGAGACTTGAGTGTTTCTAGTCCCACGACTATTCGCACAAGGAACTCTTTCAAAAAAAAATTTTGTTTTACATATATATATATACAATCAAGTTTGATTTCGTGTTTTGTTCGAGGTTATAGTTTTGACTTGTTTTGGAAAAACATTCTACGAAAGTTTTTTATAATAGAATATGTATTTTAATAAATCATAGATTTTTATTTTAATGTATTTTAAAAAAATTCAGTCTATAAAATTTGTGTAATTATTTACAAAACATATATATATTTTTCTATATTGGTCGTCACTTTTTAGTCACAAATAAAATGATAAAAAGTGATGACCGATAGAAATATCGTTTATTTTAGGAAAATTTTCATAGAATTTGATTTTTATATGTTTCATACCTTGTAAAATAAGTTTACTTCAAGGTAAAAAAGGAAAAAAAAAAAGAAAAATTTAAAATGTATTTGATCATCAAGTATTAAGAAGATCTAAAATCTTAAGAAAACATTAACAAGTGTATTATACATTAAATGTTAGATTGTAGGGTTTTATTGTTTTCATTTTTAGATGTTAAAAGAATATTTAAGTAACAAATTATGATAAGTTTGTATTGTAACATGTTATTAATGAATTAAAATGTAAATATCAAGTCGTGGTTAAATATTTTTAACAAAAATAACATGGTTAAATATTAATTTTTTTATGAAAAAACTCGAATGTGATCATAAAATAGTGGCAAATTAGTAAATGTTTCTGCAACTACAATAGCTATGAAGTCAGTATATAAACACAAATTCTTGTAGTTTACGTATGTTTTAACTCTTTAATCACAAAATATTTTTGACGAAGTTGTAACGACCATTTGTAACTAACTGCCTCTGTCGTCTTAAAAATGTCGCCAATTTGTGACCTTTTTGCATCGGTATCAAATAATTGTATTGTAGTCGCGAAAGCATCGCATATTAGCAACAATTAACCACTTTTAATATTTGTTGCTATTTAGCGACGATTTTGCCGCTCTTTTCTCTGTCGTCGCAAAAATATCATAAAAGAGTTGCAAAACTATTGTTAATTTTTGTGACGACACATGTGGTCGCAAAATGTAGTCACTAAATCCGTGTTTTCTTGTAGTTAATTATCCAAAGAGGCCGAGAAATAGTAATCGGTCGACAATCACCACAATTTTAGCATGTTCTAATCTAGTTCGTTTTCTCTTCAAAATTTGTTATTTTTTTGTAGATCTATATCTATCATTGTATAAATATACAGAACATGAAAATGATGAAAATGAAGAAAAACATGGTCAATCGTCATTTTCACGGTTGCATAGAAGAAATATCTTCTTAAGAAGATGAAGTGAAATGGAAGTTTTTACCCTTGATTAAGTAAAGAGAAAAAGACAAATATTGTATTAATAAGGTTTAAACTTTCTTAATTGCAGAGTCAAATCAAACATATTAAACACTGTATCAAAGCTGTCTTTTATGTTTTCTATTAATATATTTAATATATAAACAATAAAATTAGATAAAAGATTTTAAATTAGTCTCTAATTAATTTCCGTGTAATCTCTTATTAATTCATTGGTGTTATGCGCTACCCAACCGCCCGATAGCGCTTAACAAAATTTAAAACATAATTATAATATTAATTCAAAAGATTATTCTCACTTTTTTCATCACGTCTTATCAATAAGAAGTTCTTTGTCTTTTTAAAATGTTATCATTATTAGTAATCTTTTTTTTCAACAATTGGATCGATAAAATTTGATTAATAAAACTCCTTATTAACTACCACATGTAGTGAGATTGAGTCGAATTCTAAATGTTTGAGCCATTAACTGAGACATTTGACTATGGATTGAGAAAAACTCGGAAAAAAAAATTAGATAGTCTAATCGTGGAAATTCTTAAATTTGAATGTTATTTTCATAGAATTTGAGATTTTTAATTGTGATTTAAACATTTTTAGTTAACCATAAATATTTTTTGTAGTTACAAAAAAATAATTTTCTATTAATTTTGAAGAATTATTCTGAATTTTGGTATAAGATTCTACGAATCATGAAAAAAAAAAAAAATTGTTCAATATGTTTTTTGTTTTTGTTGATTTTGGTCATATTGTCCAATTTGTTATATTTGCCTATATTCCGTATATTTTATAAAGGAACCATAAGCTTTAAGTCTGACATAAATTAAGGCATCAAGAGAGAAGATTGAAGTAGTTGTCATCAAAGTACACATCACAAAAGTAAAACTAGACAAAAGCACACAAGTAGAGAGAGATTGTCTTGCTCTCAGTCTTCACGCTTCTCTGTTTTCCCGGCAATTTCCACTTTACCTTTCTCTCTAAGGCAAAACCCTTCATGTGAACCACTCTTCCATGCATCACTCCTCCGCCGCCGTCTCCGGCGAACTCATTAAACCACCCATTGCTCCACTTCAACCACTTCTTGACCTTATCACAAATGTCCTTTCTCTTCTCCTCCTCTCATCTCTCAACGTCCATTCATTCATCGGACGGTGGCAAATCCTCCGGTCAAAACTCTTCTCTCTCAACTCATCTCTCTCTTCTTTATCTGAATCAACTCACTGGTCACAAAACCCTCTCCTCCATACGCTTCTCCCTTCTCTCCTCTCTAATCTCCAACGACTCACTTCTCTTTCCGACCAATGCTCCTCCGCTTCTTTCTCCGGTGGTAAACTCCTCATGCAAAGTGACCTTGACATAGCTTCATCTTCTCTCTCAACTCACATCAGTGACCTTGATCTTCTCCTCAGATCTGGTGTTCTCCACCAACAAAACGCCATTGTTTTATCACTCCCACCTTCAACTTCTGATAAAGATGACATTGCCTTCTTCATTAGAGATCTCTTCACTCGTCTCCAAATCGGCGGCGCTGAGTTCAAAAAGAAATCTCTTGAATCTCTTCTTCAACTTCTCACTGATAATGAAAAATCTGCAAGAATCATAGCTAAAGAAGGTAATGTTGGATACTTAGTCACTCTCCTCGATCTCCATCATCATCCTTTGATTCGTGAGCATTCACTCGCCGCCGTTTCGTTACTCACTTCATTAAGCGTCGATTCGAGAAAGACTGTTTTCCAAGAAGGTGGATTAGGTCCTCTACTACGATTACTTGAAACCGGATCTCCGCCGCTAAAAGCAAGAGCTGCGGTGGCTATTGAAGCTATAACCGCTGATCCGGAGACAGCTTGGGCTATTTCAGCTTACGGAGGCATCGCCGTCTTAATCGAAGCTTGTCGATCAGGATCTCGAGAAGTACAAGAACATGTCGTCGGTGCTATAAGCAATATCTCCGCCGTGGAAGAAATCAGAACGACACTTGTGGAGGAAGGAGCCTTACCGGTTCTTCTCCCTCTCTTAATCTCCGATTCAACTTCGGTACAGGAAAAATCAGCGAATTTCATCTCCTTAATCTCATCTTCCGGTGAGTATTTCCGAGATTTGATTATTCGAGAAAGAGGACTGCAAGTTCTGATTCATTCGATTCAGAATTCATCGAATCCAGATACGATTGAACATACTCTGCTTGCTCTTACTCAATTATCCGCCATTGAAATGGTTTCTAAGGTTTTAGCGTCATCAACTCCATTCATTATCCGATTAGGGGAAATGATAAAACACGGAAACACGATTCTACAACAGATTTCATCTTCTCTTTTATCAAAATTGACAATCAGCGACGGTAACAAACGAGCCATCTCCGATTGTTTAAGCTCATTGATAAGGTTAATGGAATCACCGAAACCAGCGGGATTACAAGAAGCCGCGACGGAGGCAGCGAAATCGTTGCTTACAGTTAGGTCAAATCGAAAAGAGCTGATTAAAGACGAGAAGAGTGTGATTCGATTGGTACAAATGCTAGATCCGAAGAATGAGAAGATGGCAAACAAAGAACTTCCGGTGATGATTGTGACGGCGATTCTCTCCGGCGGAAATTATACGACGAGGATAAAATTGATTAGCTTAGGAGCTGATCGTTATCTTCAATCTCTAGAGGAGATGGAAGTTTCCGGTGCTAAGAAAGCTTTTCAGAGACTCGCCGCCGGTAATCGACTTAAGAGCATATTTACCAGAGCATGGAAAGATAATTAAGGTGCGTGGCATTTTCGTAATTTTAGCAATTTCTTAATACCAAATCAATGGAGTAAAAAGTCTAATTTACCCCTCTTATATAATTCGTATCTGATACTTGTAGTTGTAGGACCAGAATTTGCCTCGACAACGTCTTTTTTTTATATAATAAATATAATTAAATTGATTACGAAATATAGATGGGAAGATAAGGGTCCTATAATTTATAAATATTATGGCATTAAAATTGAGTTAGGTTCATTGAGCCGTCACCAATACATACATTATTATTTCGTTTAATTCATATACTAAAATGTAAAAACAAATTAAAAGCTTGAATTTTTTTAATTTATTACATAATATTGTACTAAAAATGAATTAAAAAAAGTTATCTTTCAATTTATTTTAACAGAACAAAATCATTAAGCTTAATTGAATTCTTTTTGTCAATAATTAGATCGACAATCACTGATTCATAGCCTAAAGACTAAAACTCACTCTCTAAATTTATTTTTTAATCTACCAACTGTAGTAGGATCTCAGATTCCAGAGTTATTAGAATTTAGATTTCTTTATAAATGTCTATTAGTTTTTCCAATTTAAGGATTTATTTATAAATTACTATATTTAAAATTTTAAATATTAAATATTAATAAATTAAAAGAAATTCAAAATAATCTGAATCTGAACTTAACCAAAGCTTGCATAATCTTTATTCTTTTTTTGTAGTTAATTTTTTTCTGTAATATATACAATATTTCCAATAATTTAATTAGACACATCATTAGATTTTTATGTGAAATAAAAACAGATTTATTCAACAATTATATATTTCATATACTGTTTTTTTCTTCTTGTGATTAATTGTCTTAAATTACAGGTAAAAAGGATTCAACTGTACAAGACCTGGAAAGTGTGTCTTCTACTTTTGACTTAAAGCAAAGATTCCATTACAGAATCATACTCTCTAGACACTCACATCAACCAGCAATTTTCTCTTTTTTGCCTCTAGATATGAAAATCTAATATTTATATTTTAACTATTATCAAAATTCATGGATGCAGGTTTTATCAAGTATCATCCTTTTATTTATTTATTAATTTATTTTGGTTTGGAGAGTTTTTTGTTTATTCCACATGTGTTTTGTGATTATAATAGATGTAAATGACTCTTGAGTTTTTGATATTTAGGAGTACTAAATATTGTAAGTTTGTAATTGTCTATTTTATTTTTATGTGAGTCTCGATTTTTTCTTTATTTTATATTAGTTGCTTACCTTATTTATCAATACCTTGGAACAAATATGTGAATAATACAAATTGCTTCATATTTTTTTTTGTCGTCTCAAAATTTTATTAAGAAAAGTTATCCCACGAGGAGAGAGCCGAATGTTGCACAAATAGAGGTTACAAAGGAAGGCTTGTAACAAAGAGCCAAACAAACACAGAGCTATATGAAATCATTCAAAGTCTGTTGTTAAGAGATATTTACAAGAAGTCTGCTCTTTCCCCGAGTTATTTATCAACTAGTAATTCGGTTTTGATTAAACCAACTAGTTTTGTAAATTTTCAAAAATTTACAAGAAGTTAACTAAATTTGAGTTTAGATCCATGGTTACCTTGTTTGAATACCTAGAATCTAAATTCACCTTAAATCGTTGCTCTTACCTCCAAAAAGTACTCAGACATGTAAGATTTAAGAAATTCAAAAATTTTAAAATAAAAATTAGAGAGAATTATGAATAGACATGAAGAGATTTATGAGGTTAAAAGTGTTATAGAGCCATTAATGGTTTGAAATTAGAAGATAAGATTGCATTTAGAGTTTGCATTAACTATATCTTTTAATATTATTTAGAAATAAAATTTAAAATATAAATTGTGGCAAACTTGTAAATAATAATTTTATAAGGGTAAAAAAGACAAAAATTGGAGAGAGAAAATGGATAGTTAAATTTTTAATTGACACAAGTCAAAGGATTATTTTTGCAAAAGTCTCAAATATTAATTTCAAAATTTTTATGTAATCTAAAAATTAAAAATTAGAATTATTTAAATGCTCACTAACTTCATACATATATTAGTACATCAATTTAAAAGTTGTACACATATTAGTAATACGTAGTTACGTACATATATTAACACTATTTAAAAAAAAAAATATGTACTTTTAAAAGAAATCACTAAAATGAAAAAAAAAAATGAAAAAGCACTCTCGCCAGACTTGTAAGTTGTAAAAACTAATAAATCATGGTTTTCGATTTTTGTTTAGGAATTGGAAAACCCCTTAAAAACAAACTAGTTTCTCTATTTTTTAGAAAAACTACTTTTACAAAAATTTGATTGGCTAATTTTTGGTTTTTGAAAGAAACAAAAACCAAAAACTGGTGTAAACACACCAACCAGTATTTAGACCGGTTTACTCATTTTTAATTTATCATTTACACATAATTAACCGAAGCCTAAATTTTGACTCGATTAAAGATCCAATTAAAATCTCATTACAATTTCAGCTAATCCAAATCAATCTCAATCCGACTAAAGTTCATTCTTCTCCAGTTCTCTAAGAGCCATTCTAATGGGACACCAAAAACTTAAATTTGGTGCAAGCCATCTCCAATGGAACATAAAAAAAAAAGCTAAAAAATCAAATTTGGTGTAACACTATTCACTATACTAAAAATTAAAATATTAATATTTATTTCTTCTTCATATATTAATATATATGAAATGTCACCAAATTTGATTTTTTTCATTTATTAATATAATTTAAATGTTATCCACATCAAATATTGTAATTATTATAATTTTTATTTAATAAATATAATATATTTTATTTGGTGTAATTTTTATTTGAATTAATATAATTTATTTTATTTATCACTATTTATAATTTATATAGTGCAATTTTATATAATTTATAATTAACTAGTTATACGAATAATTTGTATTTATCAAAATTGTTAAAATAAAAAATCTTTTAGTTTAATAATATAATTATAGAGTATAGTAGTTTTAGTGTAAAATTTGGTGTTTTGGTTGGAGATGAAAAAAATAGAATACTATAACACCAAATTTAGTGTATTTTCAATACTAAAATTGAAATGGTGTCACATTGGAGTTGCTTTTAGACAATAACAATTTACATACAAAGAAATTTGGACAATGTCGTGGTCAGTGGTCTCACATCTTCCTAGAATCTGTGGGAACCATTGCCTCCACCATGTAAAACAAAAGGAGAGTGATCAAATCCAAAATGAAACATGTCCAACAAACCCCAACAACACTAAAGAGAAAAAGATAAAAATTGATACTAAAATAGAAACAATAAAGAACGTATGAGAGTGAAGTTGCAGTAGCACCACACATGGCGTTCAACACACAGAGAAATGAAGATCAACAATATGATTCTGGTCAGTATGGTTCAGGATAGAGAGGGGGAAGGGGTTGAAATGGCTCCACTTGTGGTCAAGATGGATACTATTTTCTAAAGGAAGAGGATTTTCTCAGCATCAAACTTCCTCTCAGTAAAATCGAGAGCGTCCCACTTGTCAGATCTTTGGCAGGATTTGACACACTGCACTCAAATGCTACAACCGATTTGACAACAACTATCATAGTGAAGAAAGTTATCAAAACAATCAAGCATTCTCTTCTCTGCAGGTGTCTGAAGGTTTAAGAAAAGAGTGCTTTCATACTTTGGGGCTTCCACACATGTGACATCTTCAACAGAAAACTGTCAGACCTTCACTCCATACCATGGCAAAGATATTGTGTTGGTTGCAGATGGCACATATCTTCCAATAACCCATGTCGGCTCCACAACTCTTCCTGCTATTGCAGGTATGATTCCTCTTAATGAAGTCTTAGTATGTCCAGATATTCAGAAATCTTTTCTATATGTTTTGAAACTATGTGATGACTTCCCATGTGGAGTGTTCTTTGATGATAATGAAGTATGCGTTCTATTCTAACAGACAACATACTGCATCACAGGAGACATGGCATCTACAGTTGGGACACACAAATTCTCGGATTCTTCAACAACTCAAGAACAACAAGGATATTGATATTGATAAGAGCATAACAACCTCCATTTGTGAGCCTTGCCAGATGGAGAAGAGTAGTAAATTATAATTTTTTCATCAAATTCTCGTTCATCTAAACCCTTAGATCGAATACATTGTGATCTTTGGAGTCCTTCTCCTATTGTCTCTAATCAAGGGTTCAAATATTATGTTCTATTTGTGGATGATTACTCTAAATTCACTTGGTTTTATCCCCTACATACTAAAGCCGATTTCTATTCCACTTTTATTGCCTTCAAAATTTGGTGGAAAATCAGCTTAGTACAAAAATCAAAGTGTTTCAAAGTGATGGAGTTGGAGAGTTTGTCAATAATACTCTTAAACAACACTTCAACAAATGCGAAATTCAACTCAAAATCTCGAGTCCATATACCCTAGAACAGAATAGAACTGTAGAAAGAAAACACAAACGTTTGGTGGAATTGGGTTTGTCTATGATGTATCAAAGTCACACTCCTCTCAAGTTTTGGGTGGATGCTTTTTATACTGCAAATCTGATCAACAACATCATTCCATCTGCTACGATTAACAATCATAGTTTCCATTAGTGTTTAAATCAAAAACCTGAGTACACATCATTAAGAGTCTTTGGATCTGCTTGTTATCCATGTTACGACCTGGTCTAATCATAGTACTGGAACCGAGGTCTTTACAGTGTGTTTTCATTGGATATAATACTCAGTATAAGGATACATGTGCCTCTATCCTCCAACTAGAAAAGTTTACATCAGTTGTCATATCATCTTCGATGAAGAAAGCTTCCATTTCATTGAAAAATATCAGCATTTGGCTCCTAGATATCAAAGCTCTATTCTCCATGCTTGGCAATCTGCAATACATGTTCCTAACTGGTTAAATACTGAACACACTTCATAAAGCCTTCCAACTCCACTCAGACCTGCAGAAAATGTCGCAGCTCATGATCAGATTCCTTAACCACATTCACAACTCAATGAGAATATAGTACATGATGTTGTCAAAAATCCAAAACATTTCCAAGCTGCAGAAAATGTTGAAGCAGAAGTTCGGAATGCTGAAACAGAGTTGCACATCAATGTGAATACATGTACAATCAATGCATGATGCTATTGAAAATCCAGAGAATCAAAATGCAGAAAATACTGATGCAGAGGATCAGGAATGTTGTTCTTCATCAAGAAAACACTCATGTCATGACCACCAGATCAAAAGCTGGAATCTTCAAGTCTAATACTCGGTATATTCTGTACACTTCTAAGTTTAATACAAAATAACCAACGAGTATTGCTGAAGCACTGCAGCATCCAGGATGGAATCAAGCAGTATTTGATGAGATTAGAAGAATTTATATGTTGCATACATGGACTCTTGAACCTCGAACATCAGATATGTATGTGCTGGATGTCGATGGATATTTAAGACCAAGTTAAATCCAGATAGGACAGTAGACAAGCTCAAAGCCAGGCTCGTTGCTCAGAGGTTCAAACAACAAGAAGGAATAGACTATCTAGAGACATTCAGTCCAGTTGTTAGGACAACAACTATTCGAACTATCCTTGGTGTGGCAACAACAAAAGGTTGGTTCATTAAACAATTAGATTTGTCTAATATTGTTCTTCGTGGAGAATTGCAGGAACCAGTGTACATGGTTTAGCCAACATGTTTTGTTGATAATGACAAGCCAAAATACATTTGCAAACTCACCAAAGCATTGTATGGACTCAAACAAGCTTCAAGGGCTTGGTTTAACATTTTCAACGGTTTTCTCATTGAATATGGGTTCAATTGCAGTAAAGCAGATCCATCTCTGTTCACATATCATCACAAGGGTAAAACTCTCATTCTCTTACTCTATGTGGATGATATTTTGCTTACATAAAGTGATTCAGAGCTGTTGCAACATCTGTTAACAACGCTAAGTACAAAATTCTCCATGAAAGATCTTGATCCACCAAAGTACTTTCTTGGCATTGAGATTCAGTCTCAATCATATGGTCTCTTCCTTCATCAAACAGCTTATGCTTAAGACATATTGCATCAAGATGGAATGACGGATTGCAATCCGATGCCAACACCTCTTCCTCAACGTATTGACAATCTCGATACAAGTCTATTTCCAGAGCTAACTTACTTCAGAAGTATTGCTAGTAAATTATAGTATCTCACAATTACAAGGTCTTATATTCAATTTTCAGTGAATTACATTTTGAGAGAATGCATTCTCTCAAAATGTCTAATTACACTCTTCTAAAGAGAATACTTCGATATGTTAAAGGCATTTTAACAATGGGAGTGCATATCACCAAACACTCGGATTTTTCTCTAACTGCATACAGTAATAGTGCCTGGGCAGGGTGTCATAAAACTCAAAGATCCACTACTGGTTTTTGCACTATGCTTGATCCTAATTTAATCTCGTGGTCAGCTAAGAGACAACGCTCAGTTTCAAGATCTTCAAAACGGAAGCTGAATATAGTGCTCTTGCTGAAACAACTCAAGAAATCACATAGATCTCATCAGTCCTTCGTGATCTTGGAGTCTCACAATATCATGCTACACTGCTTTAATGTGACAACCTATTTGCAATCTACTTGAACGCTGATCCTGCTCTTCACAAAATGTCCAAGCATTTTGAATCAGATTTTCACTACATAAGAGAGCAAGTAGCTGCAAAAACATCTATTACAACACAAGAGAAAGTAAAAACAAAGCTAAGAATAGGGAAAACATGAGGATGTGGAAAGTACCTTGGCCTTACTGAACTATTTGGCAGAACAAAGAAATATCTGTTCTCCCTTATTGTGGAAAGAATCAAGCTGAGAGCAAACAGCTAGGCTTCGAAATATTTATCCCCGACTGGGAAACATGTAATGCTTCAATCTGTGTTAACAACAATCCCAACATACTCAATGACATGTTTTAGGTTGCCCAAAAGCCTCACAAAGTGCATCCAATCAGCTCTAACTCGCTTCTGGTGGGATGCAAATCCTGACAAGAAAAATATTTGTTGGACTTCATGGAAACAACTATCAAAAGGAAAGAAACAAGGAGGGCTAGGATTCAGACAGATTGAACATTTTAATGATGCTTTAATTGCAAAGCAAAGCTGGCATATTCTTACAAATCCGGATTGCCTAATGGCAAAGATCCTATGTGGAAAATATGTCAAGAATGGTAACTTCCTAGAATGCTCACAACCATCAACATTTTCCCATGGCTGGAAAGGAATCATCATAGGAAATAACCTTATCAAATCAATCTTAGGCTAAGCTATAGGATATGGTTTTCAAACCTCACTGTGGAATGATCCATGGCTGCCTCTTCAATCTCCAAGAGCCCCTTATGGACCTGCAAAGGAAGAACATAAAGACTTGCTAGTTGCTGACTTGATAAACCGAGAAACTCTATCATGGGATATGAACAAAGTAAGACAGATCTTACCATGTGAAGAAGAGGAGATTTCAGGCATCCAAGTGAGTATTTGTGGAATGTCGGATCAATATATATAGCATCATAATCCTTCAGGTACCTATACAACGAGATCGGGCTACCACTACAGCCATTCCAAATAAGAACAACAAGTACAATCAGTAGCTACCAATCAATCTGATGAATTTAATTGGATGTCATCTATTTGGAATAACCACTTATCACCAAAGCATAAACTATTCCTATGGAAGATTATGGCTAAAGCTCTACCTAAAGGAGAGAATCTGAAGAGACGGAGAATCAATATTTCTGGAGAATGCCCTCGCTGCGGGGAAGAAGAAACCCTTGATCACCTTTTCTCCATTGTCAATTCGCCAAAGATATATAGAGAGAAACACCTACAAAAAATCCTATGAATCATGAGGAAATTACAGGTCACAGAGAACTAATCGAAAGAGGAAACAAGGAAATCACACTTCTACCAATAGGAGCTGGAACATGACCAATCATACCATGGATTATGTGGTCGATTTGGTGGGCACGCAGTTAGCTGATCTTCAATCAAAAATCAATAACAGCAATGCAAACACTCACAAAAGGAATCTATGAAGCCCGAGAATGGCAAATAGGACAAACCTCTGCAAACCGAGTGGATCCCAAGAATATCATCAAATCTGTCCTAATACAAACATCGAAGAATCACCAACTCTTCACGGATGCGGCTTGGAAACCAGACTCAAACTCGTCGGGTCTAGGTTGGATCTTGAAATCAATGGATGGAGTAAACCTCATTCAACAAACCTGCACCAAGACAAATGTCAAACCAGCCCTTGTAGCTGAAGCCTTAACCATGCGAGAAGCTCTTCAGACCATCCATGGTGGAGATTTTTGACGAATCTTGAAACTCTCTATGTGCTCAGACTCACAGAACATTATCCTAGCTTTACAATCGAAGAAGCCTCCAATTGAGACCCTTGCTATCACGCATGATATCATCTCCCTTGCAGAGAAGCTCCCAAAGATTGAATTTATCTTCATTCCACGTAGTTGTAATGTTGAAGCCGACTTAATTACAAAATCTGCTTTGTACGAATTGATTGTTACGTCTTATTAATGAAAGCATTAAGTTTGTGATAAAAAAAAGAGAGCAAGTAGCTCTTGGTCACATTGAAACAAATGATATCCCAGCGTCTCTTCAAGTGACTGATATTTTTACAAAGCCATTAGCAAGGAGGTTCTTTCTCATGAATCATAACAAACTTGGAGTTATCAACAATCCCACCTAAGTTTGAGGGGGAATGTAGAACAAAAGGAGAGTGATCAAGCTCAAAGTAAAACAGGCCCAACAAAGCCCAACAACACTAAAGAGAAGAAAACAAAAATCGATACTAAAATAGGAGCAACAAAGAACGGCAAAGCAGAGTAGTCATACAATTCTCATGAACCAAAGTTAGCAATTGGTTACTTTACAACTGTATAGGTTAACCACACAATTCTAGATCCTTCTTGTAAGCTCTTTAAATGAGCATCTTCTTCTTCATTGTAAAGTTATCTATTTGAGAAGAAATTACAGTAAGAGTTTCAACATATTCAACTCCTTATCACCCTAGTCAAGAGTATCTAAGTATCACTCGTGTGCTTTTTTTGGTGACAATACATGCTTTACCGATAATGCGTTATTGACGCCAACACAAACATAAAGTAGCAGATTAGGATTAAGAGTCTAGTTAGGCGTAGACAAATTAGTTGGGAAATAAGGCTGATCAAGAGTCTCTGAAGATATAGGAGGAGACGACGTCGATCTGAAATCTAGCGATGAAGGAGAAGAAGAGCTAATTATTATAGTCATTCAAGTTCACAGCAGTAACAAAAATTTGAAATATGGATTAATTGTTATACAATTCTCCTTTAACTCTCTATTCATCTTTTTATTCCCTTCCTCTTGAATTTTTTCCTTATTTGTCAAATCGTAGTTTTACTCAATAGAAACAATAAGAAATAATGAATGGAAGAAAATAGAGAGAAAAGAAAGAATAAAGATGAAAAGAGAAAGTAAAAAGCCAAGGAGAAGAAGCGAAAACTAATTTGGTTCTGGATATGAGATTAATCTGTTTTTGGTTTCGAGAAAGATCAAAAACAAAAGTAAATGAAAAATCAGTATTTTGTTACCACTTCATTATTTTCGATAGACTGCTTCCATATTTTTAATTTTTTTTTTTGACATGGAACCAATCAATAGGTTTTACCTCATGTATTCATGTATCTCCGAATAATTTTATTCAACGATATATTTACATTTTATCCAAAAAAAAGAGTTTAAATCTATTATAAATTATATTATAATCTAGCAGACACAATTAGAGTCGCAACTCTTCAACTTGTGATGTTTGGCTAATTGTGTCTTTGTGGAAGTAACACAACACTTAACTAAGAGACACGACACATAACTAATCTAACTGTGACGACCATTTATATGTGTAAGTAACTGAATACATTACAAACATTACTAACTATACTAATGTTTATAGTATTAGAAACTTAATTATAATCTAACATTCTCCCTTAATTGAGTTTCCGTCTTACGCTACGCTTCTTTCTTAGTTGATCAGAAACCTTCTTTCATTCTCTATCTCTTAGGTGTTCTTTCTTGTCATTCTCTTTGGTGTCTGCATCCTTTAGTGATCACACCCTTTGGTGATCACACCCTTTAGTGATCACAACTTTTAGTGTTTACACCCTTTAGTAATCACATCCTTTGGTGTTCACACCCTTTGGTAAATTGCACTCTTTCTTCACACCCCTATGTTCGTACCCGATCATTTGCACTTTTTCATGCCTTATGCATTGTGTAGCTTTAAAAATGTGAGTAATATTTTCTCTTAATATTATTAAGTTTAGTTTTAATCATAACTCTTTACCAAAAAAAAATTAATTGATATGTTTCTTTTTTGATAAAACTATTAATTGATATGGTAAGAGATGAGTTGATATGTTATATGAATTAAATCTCCTCTATTGTTGTCTTCATCACTAAATGATACATGCAACCTCTGCATTTAATATATATGATGACGTTGACGTTCATTCTATCATGCCAAAACAAAATACAAAAAATTCAATCAGTATAGTAATACTAGTACTAGTTTTACCCAATTATCATATCGCGAAATCACCTCAAATTGAATCGTTTTATGTTCTAGTATACAATGCACTACGATATAACCTCTGAAATTTATTTTGTTACCAAATTAAAGTCCTAATCAACCCAAAAATCATGGTAATCGATTCAGAATCAATCAAATCCAAACATCCCAAATCTATAACAATGTTTTGCATAAATCTGGATTTTGATGGTGATGCAAAGCTTGCCGGTGATACAGCATTTGACGATGAAGATGATCGGCGGCGGTGATGGTGATGGTGGCAGCGGCGGCGAAATTCGTCTGAATTGTTGTCGTTCGTATACAGTGTGTATGAAAGAAGATATTTTTTAAAATTTTTTATTCTATTTTCTAATTCAGATGGGAAAATGGTATTTTCGTGAGATCACATTTCATTAAAAGGAAATGGGTGTGTAGATTAAAAATGGTATAAGAGATTTGTCAACTTTGATTTTGGGATTTTGAGATCTTGTCCCTTTTTAATTCTAAAAGAAATTCAATTATAAGGGTGATGTTTTAAGATTTTTTTTTTCAAAGTGGACTTCTTAGAGAAAAACTGAATTTTGATGGATTCATCCCAGAATTTAGGGGTAGTTTCAAAAATGACTCAATGTCTTGAGGTAATTGCAAATGTAACTCACAATTTTTTCTCTCTAATTTTTTTTACCATTTTAGCCTTCTATGTCTTAAGAATTACAATCATGCCATTATTTTTGTATTTATTTTATTTTCTTTTAAAAACCAAAAAAAACTTAAAAATACATAAATATATAATTTATATCACATATTTACAAAAATGCCATCTCCTTCAATTTTTCCAACCACCATTGTCAAGGAAGATGAAGCTCTAAATGCTTCTTCATCTACTTAATTTCGGATTTAATAATTCCATATGAAGTTCATAACTTCACATTCTTCCATTTCCTCTCCAATTTCATCCATAAAACTCTCTAATTTTCATTTTCAAAATTCTAAAATTCTTAGTTCTTACTAATTTCGGGTTAATTGCAGCACAAGTGATTAGATTTATTTGGTATTTGCTAAAATTGAAGTTTTGGGCAACAATAGAAGGTAAACACAAGCATAATCTTCATATATCAAGTTTTTCATTTTTGTGCAGGAAGTAGACTTCATATGAAGTCTACAAGTCAACAGAAAGATTAGTTTTGCATTTGACCAATGTGTTGTAGACTTCACCTGAAGTCTACTCATTTCTCCTTTAAAAAAAAAAAAAAATTTATGTAGACTTCATATGAAGTCTACGTTAAAAAGGGTTAGTTTTGCAATTAACCAAATTGTTGACTTTCGAAGTAGATTTCATATGAAGTTTACGTCGAAAGTCTATGAAGTAAATTCAATTAGTAGACTTCATATGAAGTCTACTGAGGTTAGTTTTGCAATTGACTAATTTTGACTTTTTTGACTGAAGTCTACCCGTGAAGTCTACACTAGAATATGTGGACTTCATATAAAGTCTACTAGTAAACATCAGCCGTCATATGATATATGACGTAATCATATAAAGAATGTGGACTTCATATGAAGTATACTTTTTATCTGTGTAGATTTCATATGAAGTCTACACATTGTAGACTTCACGGGTAGACTTCAATCAAAAAAGTAAGAATTAGTCAATTGCAAAATTAACCTCAGTAGATTTCATATGAAGTCTACTAATTAAATTTACTTCGTAGACTTCATATGAAGTCTACTTCGAAAGTCAACAATTTGGTCAATTGCAAAACTAACCTAAATTAAAAGTAGACTTCATATGAAGTCTACGTCTAAAAAGTCAAATTTTGGTCAAATACAAAACTAACCCGTCAGTATAGACATCATATGAAATCTACACTAACATAGACTTTATATGAAGTCTACTATACCATTTTTCTTAAAAATTGAATATATAGCATTTATATAATGTTTTTTTTTTATTTTGTATTTTTTCCATGTGGGTTTCTTTAGTTTCTTGTTTCTGTATAAGTTTTACATGTTTATGTGTTATATTTATGGTTGAATAAATTTTAGAAATAATTTAGGTAGTTAGCTTATTCAGTGTAGATTTCATATGAAATCTACACTCTCGTAGACTTCATAGAAGTTTACTATACCATTTTTCTTAAAAAATGAATTTATAACATTTATATATATATGTGTGTATATATATATATATATTCTTTGTATTTTTCTCATGTGGGTTTCTTTAGTTTCTTGCTTCTGTAGAAGTTTTACATATTTATGTGTTATATTTATGGTTGAATAAATTTTAGAAATAATTTAGGTAGTTAGCTTATTCAGCGTAAACTTCATATGAAATCTACATTGCCGTAGACTTCATATGAAGTCTACTATACCATTTTTCTTAAAAAATGAATTTATAGCATTTATATATATGTATATATATATATTTTTTGTATTTTTCTCATGTGGGTTTCTTTAGCTTCTTGCTTATGTATAAGTTTTACATGTTTATGTGTTATATTTATGGTTGAATAAATTTTAGAAATAATTTAGGTAGTTAGCTTATTCATATGAAGTCTACACTAAAGTAGACTTCAAATGATATCTATTATGTCAATTTTCTTAAAAATGAATTTATAGCATATTTATAATGTTTTTGTTTTGTTTTGTATTTTTGCCATGTGTATTTCTTTAGTTGTTTGCTAATGTATAAGTTTTACATGTTTATGTGTTATATTTATGGTTGAATAAATTTTAGAAATAATTTAGGTAGTTAGCTCATTCATAGTAGTAGACTTCATATGGAGTCTACCCTGAAAAAAACTACAAATAAAGTCTATTGTATCAACTTTCTTAAAAATGAATTTATAGCATATTTATAATATTTTTTTAATCATTTTGTATTTTCTCATGTGTGTTTTTTAGTTGTTTGTTTCTGTATAAGTTTGAATTGTTTATGTGTTATATTTATGGTTGAATAAGTTTTAAAAATAATTTTGGTAGTTAGCATATTCATAGTAGTCTTCATATGATGTCTATTAGCAATATTTGTTTGCTTTTAAATAAGTTTACCATGTTCATGTGTTATATTTATAGTTAAATGAATTTTAAAAATTATTTAAGTAGTCAGCTCATTCAAAGGAGATAATGTTAAAACAACATATCACATTATTCAATTATGTGAACATAAAAATGACATGAATATGAATATTTGTAGTTTGTTCTTATGTATACCAACTAATTTTTCCATATTATACCAACTTTAATTTACAATATAAATTAAAATTAAAACTTAAAATCATTGATCTTTACATAATCTTCTAGTTTTTCTCTCTCACCAAATATAGTAATTCATCAATACTAAAAGTGTGATCCTTTTATATAAAATTATTAAGAAGCTTTTTATGTCTGCAACTGATGTCTGCAACCTATGTCTACAACTGATGTCTGAAACCGATGTCTGAAACCGATGTCTGCAGCTGATGCCTGAAACTAATGTATGCATTCGATGTCCGTATCCGATGTCTGCAATCGATGTCTGCAACTGAAGTATGCAACCAAAAATGAACAAGGATATCAACAAAAAAATCAAAATTTTCACAACTATGAATAAGAAAATCAACATAAATGAAATCTTACACAAGAAAAGAATAACAAAAAAATCTTTTATNNNATAAAATAAAAATCAAATCTTTACACAAAAAAATCCAAAAATAAACAAATCTTACACAAGAAAATAAAAAATTTATAATTTTTACAATAAAACCAAATAAAATCAAATCTTCACAAGAAAACTAAAAACAAATCTCTCAAAAGAAAACTAAAAACAAATCTTTCACAATAAAATCTTAAAAGAAAACAAATCTTTACACAAGAATACCCAAAATAAAATCAAATCTTACACAAGAAAATAAAAAGATGAAATCTTTAACAATAAAAGTAAAAAAATAAATCTTTCACAAAAAACCCCAAAAAAACCAAATCTTTCACAATAAAACAAAAAAAAATCAAATTTTATACAAAAAAATAAAAAAGATGAAATCTTTTACAAGAAAACCAAATAAAAATCAAATCTTTCATAATAAAACTAGAAAAAACAAATCTTTCACAATAAAACCAGAAAAAATCAAATCTTTACACAAGAAAACCCAAAATAAATTTAAATCTTACATAAGAAAATAAAAAGATGAAATCTTGTACAATAAAACTTAAAAAAAATAAATCTTTCACAAAAGAACTCCAAAAAATTAAATATTTCACAGTAAAATCAATTCTTTACACAAGAATAATACCTCCAAAGTAGTTGATGAAGCCATTTTTCCCCAAGGATTCCAATCAACCCCAAGGCCTCTTGAGTATCTTTGTTCTCCTTGTGAAGATGAAACCTATAAAATTAAACCAATCATTAATAAAGTGAGAGAAAGATGGAGGATGCAAATGAGAGAGAATGATAGAGGATGCAAATGAGAGAAGGATGGAGGATGCAAATGAGAGAGAAAGATGGAGGCTGCAAATGAGAATTAGAGTTTCTTTCTACTTTGTAAAACTATTTTTATACCTAGGGTAAATTGTAAGAGTAAAACCCAATGAGCTTAAATTTAAATTTTAGACTTCATCTAAACTCTACGCGTAAGTAGACTTCACCTTAAGTCTACTTTTAAATCTACATTGAAGCCATAGTGTCAAAACCTAAAAAATATGATATTTGTTAGTTTAATTTCATAAATTTTAATTTTTATACTTCATAATTATTTATATTTTAGTTATGTATACATATGTTTCATCAAATTATTTTTTATAATTTTTAAAATTTAAAAATAAACTAAAATCATGAAGTAGACTTCGTATGAAGTCTCCATTGTAGACTTCATAGGATTTTCAAGCATGAGATCATTGACATATCAAATAACAACTTGGCTGGATCATTGCCACAAGACTACTCTACTAGTTGGCCTGAAATGTGAATGGAGTGGAGAAATAATGAACACTTTCCACTGGAAGATAAATATATGAGCTATAACTTTGATGCCTATGATCCAATCGATTTGGTATACAAAGGAGTAGAAAGAGATTTTACTCGAATCTCTTTCGCACTCAAAGCCATTGATTTTTCTGGAAATCGTTTTTGTGGACATATCCCTAAATCCATAGGTTTATTGAGCGATTTTCGTCTTCTAAACTTGTCAGGCAACATCCCACCATCTTGGTGAACATAACAAAGCTTGAGAAATTAGATGTATCACACAAAAACTTGACAGGTGAAATTCCTCAAGGTCTTGGGAAACTCTCGTTTATGTCCAATATCAATTTCTATTACAATCATCTTGAAAGATTGGTGCCACAAATTACACAGTTTGGAAGTCAAAATTGTTCTTTATTCATGGGTAATACCAGACTCTATGGCCTTGAAAAATTTTGTGGAGAAACTCATCATATCTCTTTTCCTATATCGCATCAAGCCGAAGAATCTTTGGCGGAATCTAAAGAGCAAATGGTGAACTGGATACCAGCTGTGATAGCATTTGGACTTGGTGTCTTTTGTGGATTAGTGATCGGGCATATCTTCACTTCATCATGGAAATACGCGTGGCTTAGAGCAAAATTTCGTGGAAACAAGTCTTAAACCACCATAAGTGCTTCTTAATCCCATCTTTCTCAGGTTCTTTAAGAATTTTCCAAAAAGTAATTCTTCAAGTGTTTGTTTTTGTAGTTTTCAATATGGTATTTTTTAGAAAGAATTGCTAGAATAGTCCAATAAGTAGGGTTAATTATTAGACTAGTCATTTGGCAAACTTAATATTTTCCCACATGAGTAAATTACATTATGTTCTTGGTATCCTTTGTTTATTACAGAATTGCCATTATGATTTAAATTTATTTTGTTTAAGAAAAGAAAAATTAAAAAAAAACAAATTAGAAAAGAAAAATTAAAAAAAAAAAATTAGAAATTGTGAAATCGAAAAAAAGAAAACGAAAAAAACTTCTCCTTCTTCATTCTTCTCTCAAACCCTAACTCCAAATCATCTTCTTCGATTTTCTCTTCTGGTTCTTCTCCTCCTCTTGTTTTTTTCTTCTTCATTCTTTATCTCGACGCATTTCTTCTTCTTATGTGGCTATAACAGGGAGATCTGCATCAATTTAAGTAAGTTCGAGAAGTAATGGGAATTTTTTTTTCACGATTTTTATTTTCTTTGAAGTCCGATTTGTTATTTCTTAGGAAAATGTATGATATTTGTTGGTTTTCGTTGCTATTGTTTCAATGTGGGTACCGATTTAGGAAGAAAATCGTTGATGAATCGATGGATTTTCGAAGATTTTGGTTGGGCTTTTTTGAAATCTTTGTTAGCGTCTACAGTAACTGCTTCAATTTGATGTGTTAATTTTCGAAGATTTTTTGTAGATTTTGTTAGGGTTTACATGCATTTGTTGTGTAGGCTTGTAAGGATGGTGATTGTTTGTTATGTCGGTTTATGAGGATGATGAGAGTTTGTAATGTAGGTTTTCAATGTAAGGTAACGTAGGTTATAAGTTTTATTATGTAGGTATATAGGTTTGTAAGGTAAAGTAGAGTATGTTATGTAGGTTACTTGTGTCCTATGTAGGTTTATGATTTAGTGAATGTAGGTTTGTTGTTTGTAATGTAGGTTTCTAATGTATATTTGTTATTGTTCATAGCAATGGCGCAGGAGGATCCATTGCGACAATATAGGCCAGGGTGTGCTCCTCAAAAATCTAGGAGCTTTAATCATTGATATAAACTTAAGGATTTCCATGAAATGCTTCTTGCAATGATATACGGGATAATTTCTCAGTAGGAGTTCTTAAGTTAGCAATGATGAAATACACCTAGGCTGCTAAACTTGTTGACTGGTTGATGATTAATAAACTTGTTGTTGATAGTCCGAATGAGATGTGGGTATTAGCGATGTAGGTTTAAGGATTATGCAATGTAGGTTTCTGATTTAGGTTTTGTGATTGTTATGTAGGTTTTGGGATTTGTTATGTAGGTTTTGTGATTTGTTCATGGATATTATTTTAGTGTTAAATGTTTAGCGTTGCGTAGGTTTTGTGATATGTTATGTAGGTTTTCTTTTTGGCTATGTAGGTTTTGTGATATAGATAACAAGTATGTTTCTGGATGTTGTTTTTGGTTATGTAGGTTTCTGGATGTTGTTTTAGTGTTAAAATTTTAGCATTGTGTAGGTTTTGTTTGAAGTTATGTAGATTTATTGTATAGCCTTGTGGGTTTTGTAAAAATGTTTGTTGATATTTTTTTTTTAGGGACTAGTCATTCGAGATAAGGAGAATGTTAGGTCTTCTTTTCGTTTTGCAAGTCGCAATATACGGTGTCCATCGAGGCAGTCGGGTTCCTCTTTCTGCTGCTAAGAAGGTGCTAGATGTAAAGGTCTTTGAAAGGTATTGTGGGGTCGGGATGCCTTCCAATCGATCATCCGATCCATCAAATAGGCGTCCTTTGATGGTCAGTCGTACACAATACATGGTCGTGTACATATCCTGTTGATATGGGCATGTGAGTACATCCCAGCAATTGGAGTCAAATGTGGTACACGTCTTGATGGTGTGGAGATTCCGTTGATTCGTTGGCAGGTTAAGAGAGGAGTAAATCCGGAGGAATACCTAGAGCTTGAGAGAGAGCATGCTCCACACAGCAAGGTATGTAATTTTGTTAACAATCGTTGTAGGTTTGTAGTCATGGGTTGTAGGGTTTTACAAAAAGGTTGTAGGTTTTCCGATTAGCTAACACAACAACATAATTAACAGAATCGTGTGCTTAAGAACATGGTGGTCAAGCCGCTGGAAGAAATATATCCCGTATGGGAGGGTGAGACGACTGTGGACCCTAGGGTCCACAACATGATTAAAGATATTCTTGACGGCACACTGAATGAGTCTTTTTGGGATGCCCCAAAGAAGAGGAAGATTTTGCAAGAGGATAATTCGGGGGAAAAAAAAAGCGAGGAAGGTCAGTTGATCAATTGTTAGAAGCCATTGTAGGTTTCTGATTAACCTTTTGTAGGTTTTGGTAGATGTTTGGGTAGGTTTTGTTTGGATGTTATGTAGGTTTATGACTAACCTTCTGTAGGTTTTGAGCTATAATTTCAAAGCTGTTTTGTACGTTTAGAGTTGTTGGTTTGTAGATTTTACCAGTTTTTAGGTTGATGTCCGTGAATTTTCCTTTTGTAGGTTAATTTATTTCCCAATGTAGGTTTGTAAAATTGTATGATGTCTTCGTGCAGGGAGTGGTGATACGTGAAAATGAGAAGTGTCAGGCTTCGAAGAAACTCCCGGCTCACTCTGCAAAGGAGAAGAAGCTAAAACAGGTGGCTAGCTCTAGCGATAAGGAGGATTTGAATATCTCCTTGATCTCCTTTGTGAAGGAGAAAGTGAGAGAGAATGAGCAGTCTTCCGTGATGAAGATGATGGAGCGTTTGTTCCTGAAATTGGAGGAGGGTGATAAGAAAAAGGATGAATAGTTTGATGGTTTACGAACCGATTTGGTCGATTTGAAGGAAGAAGTGAACAATCAGTTCTCGGACTTCGAGTCCAGATTGTGTGGACTTAATAGTCCGAATATAATCAATCAACCAATTGCATTAGGAACCACCAGTTCTCCTCCTCGAGATGTTCAGGAGTAGAATACAGAGAAAGATGGTGGGGATGGGAGAAAAGATGACAAAACTCGGGTACGTAAAGTTGTTTTTTAATGTTTCGTAGAGAATAAATGTTGTGTGTGTTATGTAGGTTAATTGTTTCAGCATTGTAGGTTTAGTTTGAAAGGGTTGTGGGTTTTTGAATAAAACATGTAAAATTTGACAGAACTGACTTCTATTGTTATGTAGGTTTGTGGGTTTTCGAATAAAACATGTAAAATTTGACAGCACAGTTTTGTCGGTTTTGATTACTTTGTTTTGTAGGTTGATTTATAGTTAAGTACAAAATTTTGTAATTCTACGAAATGAAATGTAGGTTTAGTAACTATATATTCTTCCTTCAAAATGTACAGTCCTGGAAGATCATGACAGAACAAACATCGGACTCTGAGAGTCCCTCCACACGAGTTGTAAGATCAGAGGAAGCTGTTGAGACAACTCCAAGAAGTGTAAGGAACTCTAAACAAATGACTGGGAAAAAGCTGATACCTTTCAAGACACCTAAACCCTCTCCTGTAGTTAATGATGATTGGTTGATGGTTGAAAAAAATAATACGGGGGAGTCATCTAACAAAGCAGATGATAACACAAATATTTTGAGTTTAGCAGTTGTTCCGAAACGAGTGGCTCGAAAACTGAATCTCGCTGCTACTCAGGTCAGTCCGCTTTGTAGGTTTTGGAATGTAGTTTTGTAGGTTTTCTTATAAGAGTTTTGTAGGTTCCGTCATGTTGTTTGTAGCTTTTGTCATCCGTTGTTGTGGGTTTATCTAATATTTTATGTTTGTTAACAACTTTCCCCATTCCAAAGATGTTCAATGGTGAAGCGTATTATGCAAGGTGTGACTCTTTCTGAACGTGTGTACGATCCAATAACTTCTTTTTAGGAAAGGCAAATGGATGCACTGATGGAATACATGTCCAGTAAATTGTAAGTCATGTATTGATCGACTTCAGTCTAATGCTTAGAGCAGCTATTTTATTAACATCTTCTCGCATTAAGGTACGACGGCGGTTTGAAACCAGATGTCGATTTCTACCTCCAGCTGATGACACCAAAGTCTGATTGGCCATAATGGGGTCCTCGTTATGGCTGGCTAGAGACACATGTACGTCTTCCATTCCTTGAAAATAAAGCCTCTCAACTGAATGATACTATGTTATGTAGGTTATGTCTAGTTATTATGTAGGTTTACTTGCTGTTATGTGGGTTTGTTCTTGATCGTTTCAGTGGTTACTTTATGTTTTGTAGGTTTTGTCATGTTCTAATGTAGGTTTATTTGGGTTGTAGGTTTTCTCATGTTTACTTGGGTTGTAGGTTTACTTTGGGTTATGTAGGTTTTGTAGTTGTCTTTGTGTACCAATGTAGGTATTGACATGGTCTTATCTTTTTTAAAATAATTCATGCAGCATATGACAGCTGCATTCCAAATGTTTCGTAGAATACATTTGCAGCCAGAGACACCGTATAAGACTACTCGACTATATTTTATCGACCCTCAGTTCAGCATAATGTGGTCCTCCGAGTTCGAGCGTGACTTCCTTCGCTACGGAAATAAATACACGTTACCATCCGGGTATCTGGATCTATATAAAGGTGACGATGGGACGTATGCAACCAACAGGAGATGGGTTGCAGAGGTCGACTACGTGTACATAGTACACATAATTAGGGAGACGCATTGGGTGGCTTTGGAGGTTGACCTGACGAATCTACGGATCAAAATCTATGATTCGTACCATTCTGTGATGATTGACGCCGTAGCCTTCGAGTCTTGCAAGGCTTTTGCTAGGATGATTCCTCTCATACTAAAGCAATTTGCACCTAAAGAAGAGCGTGCCAAGATTAGTAAGTCGACGTTCAAGCTGAATAGGGTGAAAAACGTTCCACAACAAGGGTATGCTGGAGATTGTGGGATATATGCACTTAAGTTTGTGGAGTGCTTGGCCCTTGGCGTCAGCTTCGCTGGTGTTACTGACAACAACATGCTATTTCTGCGCTTTAAATAGGCGGCTGAAATATTAGATTCGCTGTCTCCATGACTGATCCCAATCCACATGGAGAATTTGATGTTAAATATGAGTTGCAGATCGACACTCAACCTGGACCACTGTAGGTTAAAAAATTTATAACAATGTAGGTTATTAATGTAACTATGTAGGTTTTGAATCATGCAATACTTGGTATGATTTAACTAAGTTAATGTTTTGTAATGAACGCCTAATATGTTTTGTAGGTTAAACGTGAAATAGCTTTATAGGTTTAAAATTAACCTACAAAGGAATTTCATGTTACCTTATGTAATGGACGAGTTTTTTGTTATGTAGGTTTTGAACGTAACTTTGTAGGTTTTGTATAGAAATGTACAATGGAAACGTTAATCAATAAAATGCACCTGTTTTTTGGTTATGTAGGATTTAAACGTATAATTGCTTTAAATATAAACCTACAGAGGAATTTAACGGTAAGCTACGTAATGGACCAGTTTTTTTGTTAATTGTAGGTTTATACAATCACATTGTGAGTTTCTAGTATAACATTGTAGGTTACCATTAATGGCGTAAAATCTTAACAAAGAAATGTTCCAACATCTTCAACCACGTAAGAAATTCATGATGGACATGTTCTACTATTATGGCCAACTTGGCCACATTTTGTATAATTGTACGTCTTCCTAGGCCATTTTGTCTGAGCAGCAACCTCTAGGACACCTTTCATTCTTGAATTTTTTGGCCTACCTGATTGCTTACGTATGGTTGGGGGTTTACAAATTTTCTTAGCCACTTCATTCAGTACAGGTGTTGAAGCATCTCTAGGCTTAACACATTTCGCATACGCGTTGTACAAATTGGAGGTGTGGTAGTACAAAAGCGTAAGCGAGACTATTGGAAAACTTTCACTTTCAGTGGCGGCAAGAGCATGGACACAAGAAATTTGATCCAAATCATACCTCTTGCATAAACATTTCTTGGAGTTCAAATTGACAACATTTGAACTTGTGTTATTTGTGACATGTGCTTGATATTCATCTATTTGTTGTACGTTGTAATGCTTTACTTCCTCCACTCTTCCCTACAATTGAAAGGGAGTAAACAGACGTAATTTAAAAGTAAACCTACCACAGTTCTGAAAACCTACAAAGTAGTTATGAAAAACTACAAGGAAACCTACAATGGAAGGACTGCTAAGCCTACAACGTAGGTAACCAAAACCTACATTCCCAACATACATATGAAAACCTTTAATGTAAACCCACATAGCATATATGCAAAACCTACATGACTACAAAACGCGGATTATTATACCATAAGGACTTTCACAACGCCAACTGTTAGAGCTGTTGTCATTAAACTAGCATTTTCCTACTAGTTGCGAACCACCTCGTTAACATGGACCTTATTGCATCAATAAGTTGGACAATTGGAAAATTCCTTGCCTCACTCAAGGCATGGTTGATCGATTATGCTATTTTCGTCGTGGTCATTTTGTATCTGTTACCTGGAAAATGAACACGACTCCATAATGCAACGTCAGCCCTAAGTAAATAAGCGTGTAAAGGAGGATTCAATTCTTGAATCTAGCTTAATAGGTTGTTGAAATTTGTCAACCTATACGCCGTTGTAGCCCTCTTAAATAGCTTGAAAGACTCGCCGCCCCTGAACTTCAACAAGATATTTTTCCACAAATGGTAAGTGCAAATTCCTCTTGCCGAAAGGGGGAATACTTTCTTTATCGCATTACCTACATATGAAAACCTTTAACGTAAACCCACATAGCATCAACGCAAAACCTACATCACTATCATGGACAACCTACAAAGTACATTAGAAAACTACATAAGTGTAATGCAAAACGTACAAAGCGCGGATTATTATACCTACCGATCTATGTCTGTCTGAAATAATTGTGAGTTCATCATCATTAGGGATAACACAATTTAGCTGTCTAAAAAACTATTCCGAAGATTTATCATTCTCGGTGTCCATGACTCCAAACGCTATTAGAAATATGTTGAAATATCCGTCTTGTATAGTTGCGGTAAGAAGAGTCCCTTTATATTTCCCTTGCAGAAAAGTCCCATCAACAACAACAACTTTCCTCGTATATGAAAATCCTTCGATGCTTGCATCAAACGCGATGAAAATGAACTTGAATATGTTGTCTTGGTCAACTTCCAGCTTTATAAGTGTTCCGGGATTAGCTTGTCTTATCATGAATAAGTAAGATGGCAAGTCTTCAAAACTGCTATCTGATGACCCTCTAACCAGTTCCCGTGCTTCCTTTAAAGTATGATGAGCCTTCCAATATTTCAACTGCGACAAAGACATATAGATATAAGCGAACATTACACACTAAAACCTACAAAACAGTTAACACAACCTACTTAAGCTAAAACTAAAACCTACGCCCTTGCATGTTTGTACCTAGTAAACAATTAACAAAAACCTACAAAACTATACAAGAAAAAACCTACCACATACTCATAAACCTACATTGAACGAACATAAGCCTACAAAGCGTATATAGAAAAAATACATTAAAAAAGTCAAACATGTACCTTGACTCCATAACGCTTTTTAAGACAATCAGGAATATGCATCGGTAGAACCGACAGACCAACACCACCACCAAAATCTATGTAAAATCGAGCCAGAGTGTGAGGAGTAGCTTGTCTTCCACGACATGATCACTCAGTCACAGAACAAGTGTGTTGTTGCACGTAATCTTTAATATAAAAGCTAGACGTACTATTAATTGATGCAGCACGTACTCTCCATTGGCAACCTGCCACCCAACATCTCACCCGCAACAATATTCGTGTTGAAGCTACAATGTCAAAATCAAACCGACGTATAACCGCTAAAATCTTCAACCTTGTTTCCAACTCCTCCTTCGTAGGATAACATTGCCCAACCCCTAAGTCTACAACATTCAATTCTAATTCCACATACTCATCACTAGATAACAACTCACTTCTCTTTGTAGGAACGTTTTTCTTACCATCTGAATTCTCACCATACTTGTCATTACCGCTTATAGTGTATTCTTTATCCCCCGAACTTGCACCATCCAGATCTTCACAGTAGTCAAATTTGCATTCCCCATCTTCATCCACTTTATTGTTGTCTTCGTCTTCATTCTCTGAAAACCTACAAGACTCATCAACAGACCTACAAGACTGATCACCAAACCTACAAGACTGATCTGCAACATCCTCTTCACCTATACCCACCCGTGTGGGATCTGCATCCCCATCTGATTCCAAATCTGATTCCACATATGAACTTCGGATAAACTGTACACAAAGACGAATTCTATACGTCCTAAACAACTCCATAAACTCACAAAATTGGTTACTATCTTTTATGAAAACAAGTAGAGGCTCTTCTGGAATGTTTTGCATGAGCTCATTAGGCAACTTATAACTCACTAAAAGATCATAACAACGACGATGCAATCCATAATATTGGCAAATCTTTCTTTCCAAATCATTGAGATTTGTTTCTTCACCCACTCCAATGATTTTCCTACCAAACTTTCGATCAAGATAAAAAAACTAACGACCATTCTCACCCCTCCAGCTCCCACGCAATAATTCAACTTGTTCCATAGAAAATAAGAAAATATTTGAGCTATAGAATTTTTAATCAAGAATTTTACCTCAATCAAGATGACAAATATTAGCTCGAGGTGGTTGACGGCAAGTGAGTGTGAGAGAAGACGGCAGTTGGTCATTTAATGTTGGGGGTTAAAGTGTCTTTCAATCTAGGTTTAATCGAAACCTACAACCCATACAAGGTTAACCTACAAAGCCTGAAAGCAGGGCTTACAACAAAGAAAATGAAAACCTACATCATGCGAAGAAAAAAACAGACAATCCTGTGTAAAGGACAACAACATTCAAACTTTAAAAACCTACAATGCTGAATAACAAAATCGACAATGACACCCGACACTATAAAACGCAAGCAAGTAAACCTACATTTCTGGCGAAGTTAGAAGTGAAACATTAAAATACAAACCTACATAATAACATCGGCCAATAAACCTACAATACAGCACAATCTCTTGACAAGTTGAACCTACACTGAACAAACAATTCAACCTTCAATGATATCAACTACAACCTACAACGAAGATAAAAACACAATCTTTGAAAACCTACTACAAATGTTTGGCAAACCTACAACAAAGGCCACCAAAAACCTACATACCAGACATTCTAAGACTGAGGAAGTATAAACGAATCGAAAACCTACATTGAAGACACTGAAAACCTACAACATGCAAAAAGAAAATCGACAACAAACAAAATGTAAACCTACAACAAATATTCAATGAGTGAAACGTAACCTACAACGAATGATGACAAAACCTACATTGCATGAAAAGTTAAACTTATACCTTAGTATGTCGCAAACCTACTACAAAGGATACGTAAACCTATATTTGTTGCCAAGACAAAACCTACATACCCAATGTTTTGACACTGAGGAGAGATAGTAAAATCGTAAACCTACATTGTGGCCACCTAAAACCTACAACACGAATAACGAAAATCGACAACCCACGAATTGTAAACCTACAATTCATGAGAACTTATTCAAGAATTAAAAATCCTGAAAATCTACAAGGCGTGTCAACTAAATCTACAATACCCGGAAACCCAAAACCTACAATAAAAGGCCAATAAAACCCACATCGTAGGTTACCAAAATCTACAAAACGTATGTTTAAAATCTACAACAAAGATCCGTAAACCTACAAATATCTCTGATACTCTCGATTTGCACGCGTGGCTGACGTAGAATATCTTATTAATGGCAGTTTCGTAATTATTTTTTTCCCAACAAACGAATAAAGGGTAAAACTGTATTATTTGACCTGAAAAGATTAGTCTAGTAATTTCTATCTTATTGGAGTAGTCTAGTAATTAACCCATCTTTTCGGACTAGTCTAGTAATTCACCCTATTTTTAATAAAAGATATTGTCGATGTTATGTAATGTTTTTCACCATTTTGTAATATGCTTCGTGTGATTATCTATATTTCTTAGATATCAGTCTCTTACAAAAAAAATTTCTTTAGAAAAGCCAAAGTTTTGTGGAAAAAAAAATTGTTGAGTGACTACTTTGAAAAGCCAGACCTATGAAATTCCTCACACAAATAACAATAGGTTCATTTCGTCAAACTCACACTCTTCTTTTATGATAATACTGCAGCCATGCGTATTGCTAACAACCTTATTTATCATAAGCATACTAAGCATATATTGAAGTGGTCTGTCATTGCATTCGAAAACGTTCAGTTGCAAGTCTGTTTCAGTTACTTCATGTTTGGAATGATCTTCAAATTGCTGATGTATTCACTACAATAAAAGTTAACATTGATAACATAGTGACATAGCACAGTTTGCTATACTGCTATGGATGATCAATTTTTATTTGCGGATATTATACGATAGCATTTCTTAAACACTAAAATAATTGGTGTACTAAGCGGGCAACAGTAATCACTTTTTCGCTTAATACTTAGTGAAATATTCACTTTTCCCTCATTCCCTCTCCTTAACTCTATCGCGAAAAACCCTAACTATTTGGTACTTTCTCTCATACAAATTTTGTTTCTCGAATTGGATCTTCACACCACCGTCCCTACGCAATCTCCGCCGTTCTCTGTCCAGTTTGAGCTCAAATCGAGGCAAGTTTTCACACTTTTCCGTTTTCTATTTTTTTGAATTTCTTTTCGAAATCATCTGTGTCGTTCTAGGTTTAGCGAATCTAAACTTTACGATTATTTCTGTAGGTTTGATTTATGATTGTCTCTGCGATTTTTTGAATGCATGTAACATATTCTTTGTTAATCGATTATGTATTGTAGAAATTTTGAGATTCTGGGTTTAGTGAGGTTTGTTCTTTGATAATCTAAGATACACTTGGCTGTGAATCGATATATTCTCTGCGATTTCGTGAATGCATGTAACATATTAATTGTTCATCAAATTCTGGATTTAGATAGGTTTGTTCTTTAGTAATTTTGTGATTTTGGGTTTAAAATACTTGCTATCTCTTCTCTGTTAATCGAATATGTATAAGATAAATTAAAAATTCTGAGATTACTATATTAGTTCTTTGAAATCTGAGATTCTTTAGGCTTTGATTAGTTTAATACATTAGTTATTTGCAATTTCTGTGAATTGATTCTGAGTAGGATACATTTTAGATTATGAGCTTAGTCTTAAATATGATGAATTCTTTTTTGTTCTGCTTTCATAGGTACTTTGAATATTTATTATCAATTTGATTCAATTTTTATCTACATAAGAACGAAATCCGAATACATATATGTCTCTTTCAGTATCTGTTAGTATAATGTTGTGTGAGATGTATATGACTATTAATTAGCATATAAATTAAAAATTCTGAGATCACAAGTTTTCGTAAGTTGATGAATATAAGAATTAACAAAAAAACAAGAAACATCTCGGCAGAATTTGCTGCTAGAGTGGACGAGTTCATGAATTTTACGGGTAATCAGCCGCTAGCACTCAATAATAAGGGTAAGTTTTGTTATCCTTGTATTTTGTGCCAAAATAATAAAATTCTTCCAAGAGAAAAAATTTCAAACCATTTGTTTAGTCGAGGATTTATGCCTCACTATTATGTTTGGTACATGCATGGGGAAGATATGAATGTGGATATAAGCAGTTGTAGTGCAAGTCATGATAGAAGTGATAATCAAGAAGTTTGTCATGTAGAATATCAATATGTATGGATGGTAAATGATGCATTTCTTGCTCATAATAACACGAGTTATGATTAGAATTACGATCAAGCTCATCATGGACATTATCAAAATATTGATGAAGTACCTAATAGTGAGCCACAAATTTTTTTTATCATGTTAGAAGCCGCTAAGAATCCTTTATTTGATGGGTGTAAGTAAGGTCGCTCGCAATTATCTTTAGCATCTCGATTCATGAACATGAAAGTGAATTTTGATGAATCTGAACGTGAAATCGAGTACTAGGTAGAACTCATTTCAGAGTATCTACCTAAGGGTAATCAGTACACTACATTGTTTTATGAAACCGAGAAATTGATGCGCAATTTAGGGCTCCCTTACTATACAATTTATGCATGTATGCATAATTATATAATTTTCTGGAAAGAAAATGAAAAATAGGATAAATGTAAATTTTGCGGAGCAGAAAGATACAAGGAGAATGCCGGAAGAACCAAAATATTATTTAGTCGTATTGGGTATTTACCTGTCGTTGATATAATAAATAGACTATATCAAAGTGCCCACAATGCAGAGGCAATGGAATAACACACAAAACATGAATCAAACGAATGAGAGATGTCTCATCCATCTGATGCAGCAGAATAGAAGAATTTTCAGCAGTTGCACCCCAGATTTGAAAGTGAACCTCACAATGTATATTTTGGATTATGCACAGACAGGTTCAATCCTTTTGGAATGTCTCGTAATCATTTGTTATAGCTTGTGATCATGAATCCATATAATTTACCTCCATGTATGTGTATGAAGGAAGAATATTTGTGGCTTACAATTTTGAATTCAGGTCCACATCATCCACGAGCAAGTTTTGATATATTCATTCGTCCTCTAATTGATGAGTTGAAAGAGCTATGGACGACTGGAGTTGAGGCATTTTATTAGTTCTGCAATCAAAATTTCAATGTCAAAGCAGTGCGACTGATCTGCAACTGATAATGTGTGACTGATCTGCAACTGATAATGTACGACTGATATGCAACTTATATTGTGCGACTAATCTTCAACTGAATAAGTGCGACTAATCTGCAACTGATTTTCAACTGATGTTTTGCAACTGATATGCAACTGATACGACAGTCTCAAAATGCGACTGATTGTGTGACTGAATCTTTTGCTAAGAAAGTGTGACTACACTGTTTGTCATTGAGTCATGTAGTTGCACATTACAGTCGCAAACTGAGACGACATATGCAGTTTCAAGTTCAATCGCACATTGAAACTGCTAAAAGAGTCTTAAATAAGTCGTAGTTTTGAGATTGAAGTGCTACTAACGCTTTGCTACTGTTTGTATCAGTCGCACTTCAATCTTACTTTAGCAAAGTGCGACTAAAGTGAGACTGATCGTGTAGTTGCAAAATGCGTGTTTTCTTGTAGTGTTATGTGTTTCATTGATTGGTATTATTGATATTGTTCATATCTTGTTTGAGATTTATTTGAGATTGAATGACTACACTTTTGGTTATTGATTTGTTCTATGTGTTTCAATTAATTCTTAACTATATTGTTCATATATGTTATGTTATGTGATTGCATTGACTATATTGTTCATATTTGGTTTGAGATTTGTTTGAGATTTAGTTACTAAACTTTTGGTTATTCATTTGGTTATTATGTCTTTCAATTAATTCTTAACTATATTGTTCATATCTAGTATGTTATGTGATTGCACTGATACTAAGATGCTTTGACTATATTGTTCATATATGTCATGTAATTCTTGACTATATTGTTCATATATGGTGCTGATATGTGATTGCATTGAGACTGAGACGACTTAGTTATATTGTTCATAACTAGTTTGAGATTTTTTTGAGATAGAATGACTTATGGTTTTGCTTTGTTCTACATGTTTCAATTATTTAAGATTAGAATTTAGAAGTCTCAGATTAAAACATATGTGTTTTTTTTTTCAATTTTGTTTATATTCAATTATATGTTCTCATATAAATTTGAATTATTCTTTAAATGGTAACATATAACTTTGAATTATTCTTTAAATGTTCTAATTTTAACTAAGGTACTAACATATAATGATTGGATGCATCTTAACAAGTAAGAAATTTAATTACATGTTAAGTTTTAGTAAGGGGTATTTGATTTTACATTGTCTGAAACTCTCAATTTATTTGCTAAAGAGTTGATCCTGCATATGAGAGATGGGCTTCTAATTTTGTACAGTCTATAGTGACATCTATGGAGAGGTAGATATGGTAATATGTGATTGCATTGACTACCATAATATAGATCGTCACCCAAGCAGTGTCGTAGTTGACCATCTTGTAAGAAAGAGAATGGATGAGGCTGACAAGATTTATTTTGATTGGTATCTTATTGGAGAATTGATGTCAGTTGTTCAAAGTGAAGGTTTTTTAAGTCAGTCTAATGATGAGATATTTGGTTTATACCAAATTGCTGAGTTGTTGGACCAAGACTTTGGAGTACAACTGATGTGAATAAGATTGCAGAAGGTGAAGACAAGAAAGAAGATGAGTTCCTAGCTAAGCTTATAGATGTTGTAACTCCATTATATCCAAGCTGCGTAAATCATAGCAAGCTATCAGCCATTGTGTCGTTATTTAGACTGAAAACACAAAATGGGTGGTCTGATAAGAGTTTCAATGATTTATCAGAGACATTGCCAGAAATATTGCATGAAGATAATGTGCTTCACACATCACTGTATGATGTGAAGAAGTTTCTGAAATCATTTGATATGGGTTACCAGAAGATTCATGCTTGTGTCAATGATTGTTGCATGTACAAAAAAAAAGTATAAGAAGCTTGACAACTATCCTAAATGCAAGACTTTGAGATGAAAGACTAACATGCACATTGGTGAAGTTAAGAAAGGTGTCCCACGAAAATTACTAAGGTACTTTCCAATAATTCCTCGGCTGAAGAGGATGTATAAGTCTGAGGAAAATGCCAAGGATTTAAGATGGCATTTTAGTAACAAAAGTAGTGATGGAAAGCTACGTCACCCGGTGGATTTAGTCACATGGGATCATATGAATGCCAAGTTCCCTTCGTTTGCAGCTGAAGAAAAAAATGTTAGGCTTGGACTTTCAACAGATAGATTTAATCCATTCAACATGAAGAATACCAATTATACTTGTAGACCTATATTGTTAGTAAACTACAACTTGCCACCCGATTTATGCATGAAGAATGAAAACATTATGCTTACATTACTAATTCATGGACCACAAGAGCCTGGTAATAGCATTGATGTTTACTTACAACCATTGATAGAGAACCTCAATCATCTATGGAGTAATGGAGAGTTGACTTATGATGCCTTGACGAAATTCACTTTTACTCTTAAGGCAATGTTGCTTTGGACAATTAGTGACTTTCGAGCCTATGGTAATCTTGCAGGCTGCAAAGTAAAGGGTAAAATGGGTTGTTCTTTATGTGGGAAAAATACTGACATTATGTGGCTGAAGTTTAGCAGAAACATGTGTACATGTGACATAGAAAGGGTCTGCCACCAACACATAGTTTTAGGAGTAAGAAGTCGTGGTTTGATGGAAAAGTTGAACAAGGGAGGAATGGTAGAATATTAACGGGTCAGGACATTTTTCAAAAACTTAAAAATTTCAAGAATGACTTTGGCAATTTCAAACAGTCTGCTACTAAGAGAAACAAATCTGACTGTAGTGGGTTAGGATCATATTTTGAAGAAGATTCATGAAATGATTATGAAGAAGAAGAGGAAATAAAAGTAGATGAAGAGGAGTTATCAAGAAGGAAGAAAAGGTCGATATTTTTTATGCTGCCTTATTGGGAGGTATGTTCTGTTCTAGTGTTAGTCTTTTTGATTTTGTTCTAGCTAAATTATATCTGAGTTTGAGTTTTGTTTAATGATTTGGTCATGAACCCCTGGTAAGGCATAACTTAGATGTGATGCATGTGGAAAGAAATGTGACTGCAAGTATTGTATTTACTTTGTTGCATTGTGGGAAATCAAAGGATGGTCTTCAAGCTCGTAAAGATCTAGATGAACTAGGTATTAGGAAGGATTTGCATCCTAAAACACAAGGGAAAAAAACATATCTTCATGCAGCACCTTGGTCTTTATCAAAGATAGAGAAGAAAATTTTGTGTAGAAGATTATTAGACTTCAAAGGCCCAGATGGATATTGTTCAAACATATCCACAGGAGTGTAAGGTATCAGGACTGAAATCACATGATTGTCACGTTTTAATACAGCTCCTTCTTCCGATTTAACTTAGAGGTTTGTTACCTAAAGGTAGTAGGGTAGCAATTGGACGCTTATGTACATTCTTCAACCATTTGTATCAGCGAGTTATTGATAGAGAGCAGCTAATAGTTATATAGAATGAGATTGTTGAAATTTTATGTATGTTTAAAATATACTTCCCTCCGAGTTTCTTTGATATAATGGTGCATTTGACGGTACATTTAGGCAGAGAAGCAAGATTAGGAGGACCAGTTCACTTTAGATATATGTACCCATTTGAGAGGTATATGAAATTTTTTTAAGACTTTGTCAGAAACCCTGCATGACCAGAAGGGTGTCTAGCTGAATCTTATCTTGCAGAAGAATGCATTCAGTTAGAAATCTTGAGTATGAGAACCATAGCATACTAGGAAGACGTCCAATTTCAGGAGGCACAACCACTGTTCTTACTTAATTGGAGCTGAAAATAGCTCACCTTGATGTTATTCAAAACATGGTAGTCGTAGAACCTTATGTGGAGTAAGTCATTGATATACATTATTACTACATTTTTATATATGCTTTATAAACAGAATCGCGACTGTTTTGTTGTCTTGTTCAAGTGAACATTTACAGTACTTACAAAGAAGATGCAGACGTGATGCATCAGCTTTGTGGAGTACTCATACTCAGAATTTTGCATCTTAGTTAAAAGCAAAGGCAAGTCAACTGGTCGGAAACTAGCATACTTCTTTTATAATATGTAACTTGCTTGTTTTATTTGTTATATACCTCTTGATTCAACTACACATGGAGACACACTTAAGTGGTTGGCATATGGTCCACGTAATTCTGCCCGGTCATATACATGTTATATTGTGAATAGGGAACAGTATCATACAAGATTTGTAGAAAGAAAAAGTCAGAACAATGGAGTTTATTATAAGACAATGGCTGTCTATAGGTCTAGTGCAAAAGACAATGCACAAGTGGTAGATTTAGTTTCATACTATGGTATAATAACTGACATTATACTGCTAGACTATAATGTCTTTTATGTTCCTCTATTCCCTTTTTCAATGGGCAGTAATGGGTAATGGAATGAAGATATAAGATGGTTTCAATTTAGTTAATATTGAACACAGTCAAGTATCTTTTTCAAAGGAACCTTACATATTGGCTTCTCAAGCAAAGCAAGTTTTCTATTTAAAAGAAGATGAGTCATCAAGTTGGCATGTTGTCATGAGAAGTTTTTCAAGAAAATACATATTGAGAGATATGTACAAGATGACATTGAAGACATTGAGCAGTTGTTGTCAAACATTGACTTAGATATTGAAACAAATATTGACATGGATGAAGCAGAAAAAGCCAGATCTGATTGTGAATGAATATATGTGTTAAATGTAGTTTTTTAATCATTTAATTGTGTGCTTGACTGATGAATTAATTGAGTGTTTATTGTGTGTTTAACTGCCATGTTTAATTATTTAATTGTGTGCTTAACTAATAAATTACTTGACTGTTAAATTTCTACATTCTGCCATGTTTAATCTGAATTGCTTTCATGTTTAATCTTTCTTGTGTCATTTGTATCAAGTGTATTGACATGACACCTAGAAAGAAAAGAGGAAGACCTAAGAAGGTTGATCTGGAAATAAGTGAGGATGTAGAACATGTTGGTGTGATTGAACCAGATGGCCGATTCCAAGAAGATCAACAAGCTGCAGATAAACATGTTTCTGAAGATCAACCAGCAGCCATTTCTGAATCAGAACAGAACGAGGAAGAACCTGAGCAACATGCAGTTGTTTCTGATGCAGGATTGAACGAGGAAGAACCTGAAGGTGAACTTGAATTGTCGGAACTTGAGGATTGTGGTAATGCAGCTGCACCAAAACCAAAGAGACAACGAGGACCAACAAGAATGAAAGACATTGCAAAGGATCCAAGTAGCAAAGTATGAGTCGACTTCAACGTAGTGGGAGAACCCTATGGTCCTGGGTCAGGTGTGAATATGTTCCTTACACAAAAGAGAGTTGGACAAAGATTGGTGAAGAAATCAAGATTGTTTTATGGAAATTTGTCTAGGTAGAAACATTGTTCTTTGTCAATAGTTAATCAGTTAGAAATCTTAGAATTTAATGTCGTTTTATAAGTGTATGCAGGCAAGGTTTGAACTTGATAAGGAATACCAAAAGACTAATGTTCTTAAGGAAATGGGATGCTTATAAAGGAGTTCAAAATCACGCCTAGTGGCTCAGATTAATAAAGCGAAGAATAACCAACAAATGATGAATATGCGACCTAAGAAAATTTCTCCATTTGATTGGCGTAAGTTTGTGAAGCTCAAAATAAGTCAAGCGTTTAAGGTATTGATTTAGAATTAAGTAAGTTTAATTGTTAGATATACTACTTAATAACATTCAGTTTTATAGGTTATGAGTGACAGCTATAAAGAAAGATGGAGTAGACAATTTTCTCACACTTGTAGTCACAAAAGAATGGTTGAACTAGCTGAGGAGATGGTAGGTAGATACTAATGATACGATTATGCAAAAGACATTGTGCATTATGTGATTCAACTATTGTTGTCTTGTATATAGAAAATTGGCAGTGGAGACCCATCTGAAGTCTCTAAACTAAAGGTTTGAGTCAAGTCGCGTACAAGAAAGGATGGGACACCAGTGAATATGAATGCAGCTGAGAAGATTGTGAGTTATAGATTTCGTTGTTAAATGATTATAGTATTAGTTTATTGTTAATTATATTAGCATTTGAATTTGTTTGCAGCCAAAGGCAGATGAAATTGTAGGTAATGACACTCCATTGACAGCAACCTATGAAACATAAGACACACTTAACCAACTTTGAGGGCATGGTAATCCTGGTCGAATGAGAGCATTGGGTAGAAACATGACTAAGACAAAATTACAATGTTTCCGAGTGAAGAACAAGTACATGGAATCAATGCTAGAGAATAGAGTCAATCTCCAACAAAAAGTCAATGAATTACAAGATGAACTCTCACAAATGAAAAACTATGTTAGACAATGATTTATATATTTAAAGTTGCTGAATTATCTACTGCTATTATTTGACTTTGTCATATTATTCTTTTGTGACAGAGATATGAACCTGAAATTTGTGAAAACTCCGCTGCTAGAGTAAGTAATATGTTTTACATTACTATTATCAATTTATAGATACTTAGTCAGCGATCTATTTTACATTAATTATAATTGCAAGCAAAATCTATAGATACTTAGTACTCGATCTGGTTTAAATTTTCTGACATTAATTTTGGGTCAATATTTTGTAGAGTGTGAACAAACAATCACAACCAAAGTGTGATTTGATTGATTGGTGTGGTAGTAATTGTACCATTGCTAAGAGTCGTATCATATCTGATGATCCGAATGATATAGTGAATGGCAGTCGCTTAGGACCTATGGATGTCAAAGTATTAGTTGAAACAGGTAATATGCCAGATGCTTTCCTTTGGAGGCATGCAAATAAGATGTCCACAATTAAGGAAGATTTTGAGAAGACTATTATAGTAAATCACCCAAAAATTGTTTCTCTTTTCCTAATAGGTGATTTACTAGAATATTCTTCTCAAAAGCCATAGTTACTAAAATAGTCTAAAAGTTTCAAAATTACTCAAATAATCTAAACAGATCTTTAAATATCATTTAACCATTTTTTGTGTATAAAAAACGTATTTACGACAATGCCATTAATGAGAAATGTCACATCAGCGGCGGTCCCGGCAAAAAACCTACTATGGAGAAAATGTCAAGTGTGGTATGTTTTTGGAAAAAGTGTAGGTTTGTCTTTCTTTTTGGTAGGTTTTTATGTTTCAAAATTTTGGTTAAAATTGCACGGTTAATAGGTTTAATAATTGCAGTAGGTTTTTTAGTTCGGCATAGTAGGTTTTTCCCTCTAGGTTGGTAGATTTTTCTGTTGAAATATTTATGTCCAGACTTCTGGTTTAGTAGATTTGTTATGCATGTTTTGTAGGTTATTGTATCCTTCTTGGTAGATTTTTGGGTCCGCTATAGTAGGTTTTTTGTTGCAAAATTTATGTCAAGATTTCTTGTTTGGTAGATTTGTTAGGCATGTTTTGTAGGTTTACTAGTTTTGCTTGGTAGGTTTTTAGGTCTAGCATGGTAGGTTTTTGAAAAGAGAGATTCATGTTCAGATTTCTTGTTTGGTAGGTTTGTTAGGCATGTTCCGTAGATTTTTGAAATTCATGTTTTTGGTAAGTTTTTAGTTTTAACATGGTGAGTTTTTGGAAAGAGTAATTCATGTTTAAATTTCATGTTTGGTAGATTTGTTAGACATGTTTCATAGGTTTACTAGTTCTGCTTGGTAGGTTTTTAGGTCAAACATGGTATGTTTTTGAAAAGAGAAATTCATATTCAGATTTCTTGTTTGGTAGATTTGTTAGGCATGTTTCGTAGGTTATTGAAACCTTCTTGGTAGGTTTGTAGGTCTAACATGGTAGGTTTTTGGAAAGAGAAATTCATATTCATATTTCTTGTTTGGTAGATTTGTTAGGCATGTTTTGTAGGTTTGCTAGTTCTTCTTGGTAGATTTTTAGGTCTAACATGGTAGATTTTTAGGTCTAACATGGTAGATTTTTGGAAAGACAAAGCCATGTTCAGATTTCTTGTTTGGTAGATTTGTTAGGCATATTTTGTAGGTTATTGAAACCTCCTTGATAGGTGTTTAGGTCGAACATGGTAAATTTTTGGAAAGAGAAATTTATGTTCGAAATTTCTTGTTTGGTAGATTTATTAGGCATGTTTCATAGGTTTACTGATTCTGCTTGGTAGACTTTTAGGTCTAACATGGTAGGTTTTTTTAAAGAGAAATTCATGTTCATAAATGTTTGGTAGGTTTGTTAGGCATGTTTTGTAGGTTTGTGGTTTCTTCATGGTAGGTTATTGGAACCTTAAAGATAGGTTTTATGCTATAAAATTCATGACCCAATATCCAGTTTCGTAGATTTGGTAGGCATGTTTTTTAGGTTATAGGGTTCATCTTGGTAGGTTTTACATTAGTAATCATAGTAGGTTTTTGTTCTTTATTAAGAAATCTCATTAAGCACAATAGGTTTTATAAGTGACGGTGGTAGGTTTTTATTCTTTTTGAAATAAGCACAATAGGTTTTATAAGTCAATGTAGATGGTTTTTTATTTACTTATTGTGCATTTAACAACCACCATTGAAGCAGAAACTTGAGCTCGTATCTCTTTTTTTTTTTTAACCGTTGTTGGGTCTATGGATCAAACCTACCAAACTAAAGAGTAAAACCTATCAAATAAGAAAGCCTACTGAACTAAAGAATAAAACCTACCAAAATAAACAAAAAAACCTACTAAACCATTGAAAAAAACCTATTGAAGTAAAAAATAAAACCTACGTACTGATTGAAATAAACTTACCGAACTTAAGAATAAAACCTACCAAACCGTTGTGCTTCTAGCTGGATTTGAGCTTATACATCATTCTCCTTCCTTCAAATTATTTATCATAATCTATACACTCTACTTTGCCAAAAACTATATAAACACATAGTAATACAACAACACTTTTATTCATATTATTATAATTGATACATTTAGTTGAAGAAGCATAACAACTTGGATAATTATTGGGTCTTAGAGATGATTGGAGGAAAGGAAACTAGGGATTTTTAATCCAACCACCAACTTATCTACTCGATCCTCCAAAATCTATGTCATTATTCGTCTTATATTCACTCATCAACCTCCTTGATCCTGCATAAAAACAATAACATTATTACAAAAAATATATGTAATTCAACAAAATTAGGTATGCATTGCAGTCAAACGACTGTCACTTTATAATACTTTATAAATAGTATAGAATTTTTACTAAACCTACTAAAGTACCAAACAAATATGAAAAACTTACCAAACATCAATAAATAAACCAAATATCTACCAACACACAAAATAATATCATATTATCAAAAAATAAACCTACCAATTGTTCTAAAACCTACCAAACAACGATTACTTACTAATCCATATAAATGTTTACCAAATAAACCTACCAATCCTTACCAAATAAAACCTACAAAACTAAGATAATTAACCTAGCAAACCACAATATAATTAACTTCCAAAACCAACTAAAAAAAGATTTCAAAACCCTACCAAATTTTGATTTTCATGAACAAAAAACACAAATCTACCACATTAAATCGTTGTAAACAAACCCATAAAATAGTTTTCAACCTAAAATTTTTGAGCCTTGCGAAATCCAACCTAAAACTAAGATTTACTTACTAAAACCCAGCATATTTCTTCGCACGTTACTAGGATTTCTATGCTTTTTACACTAATTACTTAAACCAACCTCGTTTTGCCTTCAAGTTTTGCGAAAATCTCCCAAAAATCTCACATAAATTTGTTCTTCTAAAACCCTACAAGATTAACAATGAAATCAAAACTGTTAGAGAAAACAAACAAGAAAAACGAGTTCGAAATCAAAAAAGGACTTTGATTTCAAACTCGTTTTAAACGAAAAAAAACAGAGAGAGACAAGGTGAGAGAAAGAGAGAATCTTACCTTTGGTGGCAGATGGCCAAGGAAGACGAAGAGGCGCCAAGAAAGGAGAAGAGTGATCCTGAAAGAGGAGAAAGAAGAAGAAAGTTGTCTTTAATTTTTTTTTGGGTTCTAGGTTAAGTTACGACTTAACTATTTTCTTTCTTTTCTTTTTACCTTTTTTTATAAATTTTTCACCAATGGCATTCTTTGAAATAAACAAGACAATGAATTTGATTTAGGTCTTTATTCATCATTTTTCATGTTTGAGAAGATTTTTTGAGTAATAAGGGATAAAGTGTAGATTATTTGAGTAATTTTTTCCTTCCTAATTATGAGCTTGACAAAACATTGAATGGTATCTCCGACCTAAGATCACAAGGCAGCGAAATCTCTTAGCTGCGTGCAGTTCTCTTCCGGCCACGGGCTTTGCTCCTTGTCGCCTTCTTTGAGGTTTCTGCCTCACTCTGCTCATTATCACTTCTTCCACTCTCAAAGCTTTAAGCTTTGTCTTTCAACTCTTCCCCTTTACTGATCTTCCTGAATTTTCTTTGTCCCTTAGTGCTCTGATGTTTGCCTTCTTTGCATTTAATACAGAAAGGAACTGCATTGAACCAAAAATGGACTAAGATCAAAGCTAAACAAACAACAACCTTTCACAAAGACTACTATGTCCGAAAAAGAGAAGTAATTAAAAGATTAAAAAAACCAACGATTCTAGTTTAAGCAAGAATAAATAAGGATGTAGATATTAAGAGGGAAACCCCAATGCGATAATACATGCCTTTGCATATGTTGCATTCTCAAACTATGTTTTCTCGTTGCACAGTTTTTCACCTTGCATCACTAGGCATTTCTCGGCTTCAGTTTTCATCTTCTCAAAAGATCTCGTCTTGTTCACGACTTCTTCCTGTGGAGTATCATCAAGATACTTGTTGGGTAAACGCTAAGTGTTGAGAGATTGCAATTTCTTCCAAATACTAAGAATTATCTAATTCATCATAATCATTGGCAAAACAGAATCTAATAAACCTTTAGCATTTTCATTCTCCAACATCAAAAGAAATCCCCAAAAGTCAGAATGTATAATATAGAATCATACACTTAGCATTATATTTGCTTCCATAAGAAAATCCAAGATTCCAACAGTCTTCTTGCTATCTATCTATCATTTGATGGTTTATATGAGTCTTCTTGCTATCTATCATTTGATGGTTTACATATAAAGTACTATCACTTGTGAGAGAATAATTTAAAAATCTTGGATGTTCTTTTCTTAATATCTACCATGTATTCTACCCCATGTTCAAAATTTCGCTAGGCACTAGTCATGCGCTCGACTAGGGCCTAGCGCCTAACCAAAAAAATTGGAGATTAAACGGGAATTAATCAAGGACTGTTTTTAACATTTTTTGTATTTTTTAATCTATTATAATTTTATAAATAATAATATAGAGATGAAATTTATTAAACACTATATGACTACCTGTGTGGTGCACGGGATATTATTTTAGTAATTGTATTATTTTTTATTTAATTTTAAATACTCATTATTTTTTTGTATTGTAAGATGCAAAGTTTATAATGGATAAAATCTCTTTATATATGTGATATTTGTTTTGCTTTGTTTTTTTATGGTTTGATTTGTATATGTAAATTTATTAATTTTTTATATACTAATATACTAAAACTCAATTTATAAAGATACCTATTATGTACACGAAATACATATTTTCGATTTTTGTATATTTAGGTTTTGATATATTAAAATTTTCTTATACGGATTTTTTTGACTCGTATTATTTAGATTTTTAGACCCATGTTTATTTAGGTTTTTAAACATGTATTCATTTTAGTTTTTGGACTCACGTTTATTTAGGGTTTTAAACTCGTGTCCTTTAGGTTCTTAGACTCATGTTTATTTATGTTTTTAGGTATGTATTTATTTAAGTTTTTAGACCCATGTTCATTTAGGGTTTTAAACCCGCGTTCATTTAGGGTTTTAAACTCACGTTCATTTAGGGTTTTAAACCCGTATTTATTTAGGTTTTTTTTTTTAGATTCATATTCATTTGTAATTTTAGACATGTGTTCATTTAGGCAAACATGGGTCATGTGTTCATTTAGGCATTTCGAGTCGTGCCATTTAGGTTTTTAGATTCATGTTCATTTAGTTTTTAGACTCATATTCATTTAAATTTTTAGAGACATATTCATTTAGGTTTTTAAATTTAAAGTTTGTTCATTTGTCACAAATTTATAATGTTTAGTACACATTTAATAACAAAATCTAAAATATTCAAAATTTAAATTAAATAAGTTTCTATTCTAAGGTAACTTAAATCAGTTTTAGAAATTTTTTATTAACAATATTTGTTTAAGGAATTCAATTAAAAGATTTCTTTCTATTTTATTAATATATCTTATTTTATTTTTTTCAATTAATCGATTGATTTGAATATGAAAATATCCAATTAATTATATTCGCTAGTTATAGCCTTCAAATATTATCAATGAATATGTTAGAAATTCAAGGTATATTCATTTCCCGTATGATTGAAAGTTTATTTTTAAATCGGTTA
>WJSH01001110.1:0-24855 GCA_009757365.2 Lepidium campestre | reverse complement strand
TTTGTAACATCACTTAGATAACCCGACGTAGCAATGACCTTGCCTCGTTAAAAACCTTGGCAAGGAACCTCCTTCCTACCAAAATCCCTGCCAAGGAAAAGAGTACAAGATCATTACCGAACTTACCTAGTGAATGTTACCGGGTTATTCAATCTTCAAGGATGATATATTGAAGATGTCATATTCAGCTTCCTTTTGATTGATGTCTGCGCTGGTGATGAGTGTATGAGCTTCCTTTGCTAGCTCCTTAGCCCTTGAACGTGTTATCCTCCCAGCTATCCCTGGCTCTTCTTCTCCAGAGCTTTCCACGATCACATCATAATGGATGGTTCAAACTGCTAAGAGGTCTATTTTTGTTCAAAAGTTACAGTCTCGGTTCACTAAAATTGCTCATAAATAGCTAGATTTAGCCATACAGAAAGGTAGGGAGTGTGTGAGATATATGTCAACTGGTGATATGCACGAGATTGATGTGCATGGTTGTTCATATCGGGTATATATGAGATTAAGGATTTGTGGTTGTATGAAGTGGCAGTTGAATGGAGTGCCTTATGAACATGTTGTTGTTGTCATTATTGGCCAAAAACAAAAGTTGGAGGACTATGTTTCAGAGTTTTTTAGCACTAGGATTTGACAAAAAAACCTATGAGAATAGTATTCAGCCTATAGGGGGGATGAAGTTGTGGCCTAGAGTCAATAGATTACATGTACTACCACCACGGAATAGAGTGGGAAAGGTTGGAAGACCAAGTAAGTATGCTAGGCGCAAAGGACAGAATGAAGCAGCCACAAGTGCTGCCAAAACGAAGTTGACCCGGAAAAATCGAGTTATGACATGTTCAAAGTGCAAAGGAGAAGGCCACAACAAGTCAACATGTACAACTGCAACACAAGTGCTTGAGCCTATTGCTAAAAGACCTCGAGGCCGTCCAAGGAAAGGAACGGTTAGTAATGTTTAGTTTTTTTTGTCACGTTATAGTTGTAATCTTTCATTCTCAGACTTTGTAATGTTCTATGTAGGTTGTTGAAAAATCCTCACAAGCTGGTGGATCACAAGTACAAGTTTATGGATCACAAGTTGGATGCTCACAAGGAGGAATTCTTCTGTTCAAGGATCACAAGTCTAGATGTTATTTGGTTCTGTCATGTCTAATGTTTGACTTGTTTTAAGTTCTTTTAGACAACTATTCTAAGGCTTTTGCTATGGTTTTTAGACTACTATTATCAGACTTTTGTTATGGTTTTAACACTACTATTGTAAGACTTTTGTTATACTATGTTTAAGACTTCTATGATATTGGTGTTTCTTATTGTCACGTTACAGGTGTTATCACTTCCTAGGTGTTATTAGTTTTTCATTGTCACGTTACAAGTGTTATCACATTGTTGTTTTTATCTCAGTTACCATCGATTATGATATTGGTTCTTTCTTTTGACACTTGTTTACACAACATAGTTAGTTTCATAAAGTCTTACAAACCATTCTTACTAACTTACCCAAACGATTACAAATCATTCTTACAAACCACTCTTACTAACTTACCCAAACGATCACAACTAAAGATCAAAACATAAAATATGCGATGAAGGCACACACTACGCTTAGAGTAATCACCACACCAAAAACGAGTTTTATCACCCGAATTTCACTTTTGATATCCAGAACATCTCTATGCAATTTGTAGATCTCATCTCTCACAGCTTCAATTTCACTTCTAAGCTTCTCGAGTTCATGATCAATGTCTCTGACTTCTGGTAACAAATCCTCTACTTCTTCAAGTATAGATTCTTCACACCATTTAAATAGATGGTCCTTTATTTCCAAACAACAACAAAACACCACACTTAGTGAACAATTGTGAATTAAAAGAAAGAGAGTTTAAAGTATTTACCTTCATCATAGTTTCACATCGATGAAATGGATGTCATGGGTTCTCTTGAGTCTGCGATGTGTACTTCTTCACATTACATCCACACCCACATTTGACAGGCAATCCACAGTTCACGCTTGAAGTTACACCTTTCACCATTTTTTTATTCATCCTATATGTGAGCGGAAACATAATAAATGGTGAGAATAAGAAATGACCTTACAAATCCAATTCGAAATTGATAATAGAAAAGAAGAATGTATATAGAATAGCTGAAATCAAACAAAAATTAGGGATTTGATTCACATGTATTGTGACGAGAGGAGAGAAACAAAGAACTTGGGGTTTTAATGTTTAGGGATTTCAATTTCTTATGTCAAAACGTTGAGTTTTAAGCCTTTTGCTAACACAAACTAACGTCCGTTTAATTAACACTACCGACGATTAACAGCAGTTTAATTTGACTAACAGTGATACTTATTTGGCGAAGTCAACGAAAAGTTTGGATTTGTTTTGGAGAGAGAAAAAGTTGATTTTTAATTTGGCAAACGCGACTAGGTTTGGTATTAAATTAACCGTTTTCTCTATTTAAATTAGCTCAAATAACGATATTAATTTATCTATTACGCGTAAATTCAATATTTTTTTGATATTTTCCCCTTTATATTCACAAATTTCATATTGTGTTAACTATATTTATATATTATTAAAACCCCAACTTTTATATTTCTTATTTCCAACCCTTGTAAAAATAATCTTTTCCCTTCATGATTTAACATTTTTATACTTTCCAATGTTGTGCGGGTATTTACCTAGTTGGTATAAAAAAATATTTAAAAAAAATCGTCTAAACTGATATTAACAACATAACATTAAAAGTCAGAAGTTACAAAAGTTACCTAAAACATCTGGTACAAACAAAATACATCAAAGATACGAATATATTCTTAGATCAACACAAATATATAATATGATATATATATAGAGAGAAAAATTAAACTAACTCAAATCTTCTCAATTGGATTCCATTTCTTCCTTTAGTAACCTGTCGGAAACTCACACTTTCCGTACTCTGCATATTCACATTAAATTAAACTAATTAGTTCCTTTAATATAAGATAAAGATTCATAAAACAAAATCAAATAGGCTTGAAAATAAAATATCTATTCTAAAAAAATATCATAGGATTCTCTTTGCCACGTCAGAATAGACAGATCTATTCACGTGGGAACATTTGACGTTTGTCATCCACACATAGTGCTTTTTGTTTGACCACATCTAAAACTGCGCAGCGCTAATCAGCATAGGTTAGCAAAAAGGAGATACAACTACTCTTAACCTGCACCCTATTAAAGATATTTAAAAAATCCCCAAAAAAATACGCAACCCTAATTGGTATAGGTTAGCATGAAAGCGACACACGTCACACACCTAGTCACAAACAGAGGAAGTGATAAAATACGCACTATAATAAGCGTAGATTAACATAAAAGAGACACAACTACTCTCAACTTGCGCCCAATATTAAAGAGTCTCAAAACATTTGCAACCCTAATTTGCGTAGGTTAGCATGAAAGCCTCACACATACTCTTAACCTGCGCGGAGTTAAAAAAAAGAAAAAACAGAGAGGAAGTGATAAGATACGCACTTGGGGGTTGGCTAACGACGTAAGCAGCGCCGCCGAAGTAACAACTTCCACCGGCACGACCTTTCTTCTGATAATAACTATTAAAAGCAAACGAAGCATGAGCTTCAAGTGAATCAGGATTGTAACACGTGGCACCAGGTTGAATCGGACGGCAATCAGCACCACCTTCACCACAAGCATAATCTAAACCTCCTTGTAACTTCTCTTTACCAGCATCTTTATTAGCAACACACCATGAATAACTATTCAAGCTTTTCGAAACGCCTTTATTCATCGGAGGCTTGTTATTTTCTCCGGTGGCCGGAGTTTGACCACCGTCACGGTAGTGTTTAAGACCTTCAGTAGTGAAAGGAATGTCATAGACTTTCTTCTCATCAGGGAAGAAGAGTCCATAGTTTCTTTCAGATGTTGGACCAAATTTCTTGTTTTCGTTAAAGAGAGCGAAGAGATAAACCGTTAGATCTGCTTTAGGTCTTAACGGTGTACCGCCACGTGTCAAGATCCGACGGATTAAGTTTCCGTTATAAGACGCCGCGTTTGCTACGGTGGCTCCGATTTCATTATCATCTCCTTTTGATGGCCAACCAGTTTCCGTTACAATGATTTCGATATCATCGTATTTTAAAGCCGACATTGCTGCAAAAACAGCGTCGATTTGAGCATCAAAGAGATTAAAGTACCTTAAACCATTACCAGAATCAACCATTCCTGGATTCTCTCTAAGTAAAGCGTAGTCAAGAGGTATCACGTCAGAGTTTCCTTCGTAAGCAAAGAATGGATAGACATTAACCATGAGTCTTGAACCAGTTTCACGAAGGAAGTCAAGCATTGGTTTAATGACAGTGTCAATGAGTTCTGGTCGGAAAGATCCGGAAGAAGAAGGGTAAGAGTTTTGAAGAGCGCTTAAAGCAAGAGGAGAAGAGATTTTAATGTCGGAATGAAGATTTAAACTGATTAAAGCTTTGTGAATGTTTCTCATTGCAGGGATTAAGAAGTTTGTTGTGTTGTGTGTATCAACAAAGACTTCGTTTCCAACAGCGATTGATTCAATCTGTGTTGAAGGATGATAAGCAGCTACATTGCGTTTAACCCAAGAAGTTGCAAAGGAAGCTCTTTTAGCAGCAGAGAAGAGTATTTCATTGGGAAGATCTACAGTGACTCGGATTCCAGATCCAGATAAAGCTTTAAGAACAGATGGGTCTGCATCAAAGATTTTGACTCGGTCGATTCCTTGAGATTTTAGAAGTTGGACTACTTTGAAAGCTGAAGGCAGTTCGTCGGAGATTCGACCGTAGTTAACGCCAATGGAACCAGCATCTGCAAAAGACAAAGACAAAGCAGAGAAATGAGAATGTGGTTTTTGTGATGTAATGTTGAAATACAGAATGGAGGACATTGAAGGAACATTTTACCTGAGAGAGAAATGGGTGAGAGAAGGATAAGGAAGATGAAAGGTGCGAGGAAATCCATACTCAGCTTCTTGAGAGAAGAAGAGCAGGAAGGAAATTGAGCTTAAGAAGAAGCCAAAGAGAGAGAGAGTGTCGTGGAGAGCGGGTTGATGTGAGTGGAAAAGTGGTGCTAACATGTCGAGACTGGGTCGTATTATCTATAAGGAAATTAAATTACTAATTATAAGTTTTTACGTAATGGATCTAACTAACGGCTATTAGTTTTTTTTTTAATTTCTATTTGACAAAGTAATTAGATTGACAAAATCTAATATGGTCTAAATTTTTTGGAATTTAGCAGAATAAATTAATATTTAAATAGTACCAAACAAATTATAATCTAAATTCTCTAGAATCTAGCGGAATAAGTTAATATTCAAATAGTAACAAACAAATTTAGCTGAATTTGGTTGAATTTTTGAAAAACTAATCATAATAAGTGATATATGTCCTAATAGATAAATAAATTTTTAAAGAAAAAAATCTTAAATAACTAAATAATATTTTATAATAATAAAATAATTCTATAATTGTTGTCTGATTTTTTCCATCCATTGTTTCCTAAATGTTTTTAAATATTCAAGTGATATAATATCAAATTGAATCATATCTTAACTAAAAGTATCAAACTAAAATTTATATTTTTATGTAAATATTTAAAATTATAGTTATATATATATATATATTTTTTTATTATAATTTTGAATATTATAGTCATTTTGGATTGAACTATCAAAACATCCCAAATATTCAAACTTTAACTGATTTTCAGAATTTCTTAAACTTATTTATTAAATCTTAATTAATTTTGATTTTTTAAAAAACTTGAATTGCAATCCCAAAAAATACTCAAATAGATGTTAGGTGAGTAAAACCAAAAAAACCTCAAAAATTTGATCCAATTCTAAACAAGTATCTGAATGTTTATCCCTAATGTGAAAATATCCGACCGCCTACAATTAATGTTTAGTTTGCTATTCATAATTTTAATTGTATATTTTATTTTAATTTTAGTTAAGAAATTTTAATGACAAAATAATTATAAAATGATGGACTTATTATATATGTAAATAGTAACACCTGAATTTGTGGAATTGTGGAACTGAATTGAATTATAGAATTCAGTTGAATATATGTTACCAGTTAGGTAATTAGATATGTTTTTTTTAAGTCAAATTCCGGTTGAATCAAATAGAGAATTAGAAATTTAACTAAATAAATATATACTTTTTTGGGTTGTGTCAAACATTTTATTTGGCAAGCTATGTCAGGTTGTGTTGTAGTTAATGTTAATCTACAACATCGAGGCATTAAGTGTGATTGGATGTGCTCCCGTTGTGGAGCTGCAGGGGGAACTATCAATCATGTATTATCTGAATGTCTTTCGCCTATCCAAACTTAGGCTTTATCTACGATTTCATCTGCTATTGATATCTTTTCGGGTTCATCGATTTGGTACAACCTAGATTATTTGTGTTGGTGAATAGATGACAAAGTGAATATTTTGGTTTTTTCTTGGCTAATTTGGTACCTTTGGAAGGCAATGAATGAGAAATCATTTTTAAATATTTATTGGGATCCTCCATACATGTTAAAATTGGCTGCAACAGAGTGTCGTGAATGGTTTTCAACAAGAAAAAAGACCAACCAAAGATGCTCAAGTAGGCGTCATCTCCGCTTCTAGTTTATGGGCAGAGATGTCGAAACCCACCATCTCTAATCCAAGGTTTACAGGTTATCGTTGCTTTGTCAATAGATCTTAGAAAGACTCTGACCTTTCATGTGGTCATGAATGGATTTGTTTTTCCGATTCTACTGAAGGTGTTTGCATGGGAGCTCGTGGCGTTTCGAGAAGCCTTTATGCTCTTCACTCCGAAATAGAGGTTGTTCTATGGGCAATGGAGAATATGCTAGCTTTGCAATTTCTGGAGATCGAGATGGCGACGGATTGCGCAGATGTTATTCATTTGATTTCTCATCCCGGAGATTGGTCAGCTTTCATCCCCTATTATGAAGATTTTCACCGCTAGAAGAGTCTGTTTTCTAGTTTCTCCTTATATGTAATTCCTAGAGCTTTGAACCATAAAGCTGATGCTCTTGCGCGTCTAGGCAGGGTGTCGGATTAAGAGTTCTTCTATGTAAACAATATCCCAATTTTATGGTATTATAAGTGATGTTGACACTTTTCCAATTTATATTAGTTTTTATTAGTAAAAACATTAAATTAGATTTAAAATTAAGATAAATTATTTCATTCTTTCGTTAAAATAGTTAGATTAGAGAATATTGGTGAATCCACACATCCTAAACATTTAATGTTTATTGAATAATAACGGAGATTAAAGTTGAGCATCATGCAATTTATAATAGTTTGACTAAATTATTAAATGTTTGCAATGAATTACAAGACTATTAATCATGATATAAAATCTTCCAACCTTTATAAAGAGACATGTAATGTTGCATACAAAGACACTCGTTTAAGTAAGACCAAGTATACATCCTATTATTTTCTATTATCGCTAAATTTGGTTGAGAACAAAATATTTTTTTATCTTAAAGATTTTGATTGTGTGGTATGTGTCTTTTGTACATCCATAAAAAGATAAGACAACAAAAGAATTGTGAATATATATTAGTTATGATTCCCTTTCAATTATAAGCATTTAAGAGAGAGTTATGTTGTTATACTCTTTTATTTCATGTGGTTTTTCTCATTCTGTTTTTTAAGAAATGATTTTATCGAGATAACACAAGACATAAATGAATATCAAATATTGTGTCCATAAGACTAAAACGTCTTTTACAAAATGTGTAAAGTGTAATTTTTTATTATTCCAGGGGAAAGTCTATTTCTTACATCTCTCAAATTCATATATTCCAAAAAATTTGCCTACCAAATCAGATTTTTATACTATTTTTTTTTTTTTGTCACTAGATTTTTATACTATTCATAATCGTTATTATATTATTTTGAGAAGAGTAACTATATTTTCTAATAAGTATTGAGTTTTTTTTCACATGTCACATGTCAAATAATTTGCATCACCTTCTCCACTATCCCATATTTCACATGACACATCAATTTGTAACTTTGTATGCTTAGAGTTTACAGCTAATCATGAGTATAATTGATGGGTACTATTTTTTATGAAACTCAATGATTTTGTTTTTGAGTTCTTTTTCAAACAACTCGATATAGATTAGTTGTTTTCTCATTCTCGTATAAAGTGAATGATTTTATGAATACGTAAAGTTGAATTCTCGTTTTTTCTTTCCCAGTAGTAGATTGTAAAATTAGAATAAAGTGTGATAGTCATCACTCATGGAACTTCTAATAACATTTTTAGTATATGACAATGAAATCAAATATATTAAATTTTTATATATTAAAGTGAAGGTCTTTTACATTTTGAATTTCAGTTTACGTGTTATAAAATATACTAGATTCTAACATGTGCTGAAGCACGAGATAAAATTTTGAAAATTATATTTTAATTTAAAATCATAAGATAATTATCGTAATTATCGAATATTCAATAACATGTAATTATCAAATGAATCATAATTATTAAATGACTTGTGGTATTATATAACTTATATTATTATTAAATAACATGTAACATCAAATGACATGTGATGAACGAATATCAGTGACACGTATTTTTATTATTGAATAGTAGTATTCAAAAAATCGCTAGACGCTAAGCTGACGGTGACCTTCCGCCTAGCGCCTATAGAACCTAGGCGGAGCCTAGGCAATTTAAGGCGGTGTAGTCTATTTTAGAATAAATTATAATAAATTTATATCATATATAAGATAAAAATAATAAATAATTTGAATTACATGATTTATAAATAAAAAAAGTTAACAATTTTGTTTCCAAACTTAAAAAAAAAAAATCAACGTTATGATAAATAATCGATGTTGTTCGGTTTTTTAACATAAACTTCCTATATATTTATTTTTATAAAAAATTATTTGAATTTTTTTTTAAAAAAAAAAACAGACCGCCTAGGCCGACTAAGCTCCGCCTAAACCGCCTAATTATCGTAAAAACAGCCGAATTACTTTGACCGCCTAATTGATCTGATTTTTGTATAATCGAAACAGTCAAGGTCCGTCTAGCGCCTAAGCCGATTTCTTGAACATTGTTGAATAGTAAATATTTATATAGTAATTAATTTATATTCCTATTATTCTTATATTATTATTTTAATAATTTTTTAGTTTTATAAAAAATTTCTGACCCATATTAGCTTATTAATCATATAAGCTTATAAAAAATATATATGCACTAAAACTTATATTTATTTTTGTGAAATACCAATTTTTTATGACTCGTTATCTACAATTTTTTTAATCGTATTATTGTTTTTATATACAAAGTATATCTAAATTTGTAATAAAACTATGAACATAAAAATTAAATAAAAAATATTTATATAATATTGTTATTATCTTTTTTTTTATTCTCAAATATTTTTATTTAAAATATGTGCTTGTTTAGGACTTAGACATACTCATAAAGTAAACATATATCTTATAAATTAATATGATAAATATTTTATGTATATGTAAAGAAAATTAATGCACTGTAATATGAATTATTTCTGTTTATAATGGTACCTATATTTGTATATAATATGAACATATTCTATATACATAATTTTTTATATATTGAGCAATATATGTCCGTTTTCATAAATTTAAAGCATAACATATGTATAAAAAATCTAAAAATTTTCATAAATTTATGTGATATAATTTTAAAATTTATTTTACAAAAATATGATAAAATAAAGTATGAGGGAAAATAATTATCAAAAGTATATCAAATCTTCTATTAGATATGATTGGTTATTAAAGATATGATTTGATATGAGTTAAAATGTAAATTTAATAACTTTTTTGATTTATTTGTAACTAATTTTTTATGAAGGGTTTAAAAATGTAATTTTTTACAAATTTCACGTTGTTGTCCTAAAAGGATTCTCTTTTAATAGTATAGATGATAAAATTAACTTATGCGTCTAACTACCCTTAAAAATAGGTATAACGTTGCTTTATTATAAAATTTTTAAATAAAAATTTTAAATTAATAAAGATTTAATAGAAAATTATCTTAAAAACTAAATTTAATTAAAATATATCATGTATAAATTCGGTTCTTGATTCGATTCTGATCAAAATTCAGATTTGGTATTGATCGAGTTCAGATATTTTTATATAAAAATTAAAAATTAAAAAAAAAACAATTTATAAAAATTAAAAATTAAAAAAAAACAATTCATGTACCCGTTCGGGTTCGGGTCGGGTCCTCTTGGATTTTTGGTATCACTGATTTAAGAGCATCGGGTATTTTCATTTTTTGGTCGAGCTCGATTCGGATATAGATAAGTTTCAGGTTCGGCTATTTTTATAAAAAAATTATAAAAATTCAAAATTACTTAATATTTAGTAGAAAAAAAAAAATTTTAAGCCAAAATTTAATAAAAATATATCAGGTACTCATTCGGTAGGTTCATGTTTGGTTTTTTGGGTACATAGATTTAGGACCCATGTTTAGGTTCGGGTTCGATTCCTCCTTTTTGGGTTGGTTTGGTTCGGATTTCGGGTTTTATGCCCATGTTTATCGGGTATCTATGCGGTTATTGATTTGGTTTTAGTTCGGGAATGAGTTCAGTTTTCCGAGTACATAGATTTAGGATCTATTTGGGTATTTGTCGGGTGCGGTTCTTCTAATTCGGGGCGATTTTGATTCAGATTTCGGATATTGGGTTTTATGTCTAACAATAAACTTGCTATTTACATTCTCAATACATGTTCATAAGGTATAATTTTCATAAAATCATGAGATAAAAATAGCTTATGGTTTAGATATGAAATATAAGTTTTGAAGTCTCATTATTAAATTTAAATATCAATAATTTTTTATTAATGAGAAATGCATATACTCGTATAGAACAAAATCTTTAAATTCTTATATTTGCTCACTACATTATATTTTTATTCATATTTTTAAATATATAATTAAATAGGTTCAAAAAGTTATTGGTTAAAAATTTTAAATATTATTAGTTTTTTTCGTGCAGTCCTAGTTAGATTTAATGTAAAAATAAAACTTTTAGAATGTTTGCGATGAAAACTATAATTTGATATATTATTTTTAAAAATTTTTGATAATAACAAAGATTATATTGTATAATATTTTTCATTTTATGTGATTCAATTATATTTTTTAAATATGAAAATTAGGTGAATTAAAATATTTCTTTTGCACATAACTCAAATAAGTAAAGAGAAAAAAGTCAATCAAACATCAACATTACTAAAAATATAAAAACAAACACCGAATGATCAAAACTCCATATTAAATTGTATATTTGTAGTTAACTTCTATTTAAACCTTGAACCTTTAGTTGACTAAACCGATTTACCTTGACCTTAAGTTGTTTAATAGAATTTATGAGGAACCTGTTCAATAGATGTTGTTGTGGCCTAGATTGAATAGGTAGAATTTTTACCACGACCATAAAGGTCTGTTAAACAAGTTAACGTTGGGGTAAATCGACTCGGTTTAAATTAAAGTTTACATTTTTAATGAAAGTTAACTATAAATTCTGAGTTTAATCTGGAGTTTTGATGTATTTAATTTGATTATTTTAATAAGTTCAGATTAACTTTTTTTCGGAATAAGTAAATCAATAATAGAGTAAACATTGCACGCCGACCCCACCATGTTTGGTAAAAAAAACTAAATTTTCTGGCTTTTTCATCAGAGAGATATGAAAAGAGAAAAAATGGACTAAGATGTTAGATGAATCTCGAACTGTAGAAAATACCAAAAAGCAAAATAAAAAATTTCGATGTATGTAAAACATTAGTGACAATGTAAGATAAGATTCATTTTAATGCTATCTGAAATCAAGTATGGTATCAGTAGGGTTGGGCAAAAGATCTGTGGCTTACCTTAGTATGACGAATTTATAATTTTTTTATTTTTTCATATCGAATTATACATTTATGAATTTGTATTCAACAATTTTTTTTGTTAATTTGCTTCAATAATTTAACATAAGAGTTTCAAAACCATAATAATGTTAGAAAGATTACAAAAAATATATATATATACTTAAACGTAATCTACCATTCCATAGTAAAATATTAGTTGCAAAATTTTAAAAATATATAAACATTCCAAATAATTTTTGAGGCATTAAATATCTTTAAGAAGAATAGCAAATGCAGATCATACGTACAATACATCATCTTCACCAATTTCCAATAATTTAGAATGAATGATTGAATAAATATTGAGTTCATTAGACATGATATTATCCTATCAATCAGTATGAAGACAGAAACCTAAAGATTTGTTTGGGAGGATAATAATGTTGATTTTATTTGCATAAATTTGAGTTTGATTATCTTCGAATTTTGGAACTTATGTATTTTTAAATTAGTTGGTTTAATAATTGTTTGAATGATGTGGTGCTTCTGTTACTATAGTATTTGAAATTCTCATTCTTCAAATTTAAATATTTTACATGATAAATAAATAATAAATAAATTTTATATGTATGAAATTAGTTAGATTTATTGGGATTATCCGGTTTGACTACAATATTAAAAAAGCCTAAGAAATTTGAGCGATCAGACAAGCATATCCAACTAAACAAGAGTAAACTACATATTTTTCCATGAAATCCATAAACCTTTTTATTTCTTCTGAAATTTATATAATAATAACCGAAAATAGAATACATTTTTAGGATACAAAAGCTGGCAGAACATAATAATATCATCAAAAACTAAGGCCAAAATATGAAGCTAAAATAAAAACCTTAAAAGAACTAGACTAGAACACTTAAAGACTTAAACTCGAAAAACTGCTACCCGAACCCAAAGATCAAGCTCACCATGGACTACACGAAGACCAGTTGATAGTGAAACCTCCTATGACGAATAGATGTACCTCACAATTGAAGAACGAGCTGCTAAACCAGCAAGAATGAATCTCACATTTCTTCCAGAAACAACGAAGTCGAAAACAAAATCGACTGATTGACGCCTAATAGAGCATACCATAAAAACCAGACATCGATTAGATCTTGAGTGAACTGACAAGGAACGAGACAATCTTCTGCACAAGAAAACTGAACCCAAACGAGAACAATCACCAATCGATACCGAAGAAGAAAACCAAACGATCACCATGAGGGGGCAACTCAAAAACTTTAAACCAAAAAGACCTAACCAAGATATAAACCAAGGAAAAACTAAGATCTAAACCAAGAGAAAACCAAGATCTAAACTAAATGTAAAATATTAGTCTATAACCTTAAAAGAGAAGAAATCAGTTGAAATCAAAGGACAAAGATGACCGCAAAACACCAACAGCAAAGCTCAAGCCGGAGAAGCAAATATCACACTCAGTTCTGAGAAGAGATGTCACCAACACAGACAAAATCGGAGCTGTGACTCAAACTTTCGATCCTCCACCACCCGGAACCTTCACCCGTAACGGATTTTCATCTCTACTCAACATCACCATCGTGGAAAACCTCACCGGAGAAGAAACAAAGCCTAAGCTATATGACCGAAAACCTCTACCAAAAACTCGAACCAACCTCGCTGCTTCAAGGGACAACGGCGGGAGGATAAAAGGGGGTGACAACGTTGATGTCAGTTGAACCATCGATCGCCAGTCACCAAACTTGTATATTGGAAAGATTAACGGATCTCACAAATCGCGAACCAAATCATCCATAAATCTACATAATTATTTTTCTTTTTTTATCAATATATATATAATTACTCGCCATAATTTTCGTAGTTTTTTTTTTTTTGTCAACTGAATAATCAACTTTAAAACTTCGGAGAGAGTTTACAAACTAAGGGAATAAAGGTTCTCTACCTTGATAAGTCAAAGAATCAGTCACATAATTAAAATATTTAAAGATTACATGAAAAGAGAACAAACAAACGAGTTCTAATTAAGATTTATTTTCTGTTTTGGTTTCTTTTTAAAGATAATATAAACATCAAACTCTGTTTCTTTCTTATCTAATTTTTAGTTGAACAAGATAAAGTGACACCTTTGTTCTTTAGACAAATATTTTGTCAGTTGCATCGAGTATCTAAAGACAAATGAAAAGTCAAAATGCTACATCATTCGCTTAACAGAATTTTAATAATTTTAATATTTTGTGTAAATTATGTATTTTAATTCTTTTATCAAACTGATAAAGTACTAAATGATAAATTTCCAGAAGTGTCATAATTTGAAATACCTAATTTTATGTACTTAGTAGGCGGCTGGTTATGCTTCCCTAATGCTATTGATGGTGTGTTTTAGGATGCTAGAAGTGTCCGACGTAATTTCTATGTCCTGCATTTCAAGTTAGAAACGGTTTTGTAAGCGATATCTTGTTTGGTTTATCTTAACATTTTAGATATAAAGATGGCGATTAACTCCTCGGATGCGATCTATATGATCTCTGCTCCAGACGATTGGTCGATCTTTGCTCCTTATATTGATGAGTTCGTTAGCTTGAAGCTTTCGTTTTGTGCTTTTTCTCTCCATGTAAATTCCTAACTCCTTAAATGATAAAATTGACATTTTCGCACGTAATATTAAAGAAGTTCTTTGTGATTTAAGATCTATAAACTTCTACCACATGAGTGGATTTTTTAAAGTTAATGAAGTTCAAATTATCAAAAAAAGCTTTTCACAATATCAAATCAATAATAATTCTATAAAAATTTAATTTCCTTAAAATAAATTATATTACGTTTATAATATAAATTAATTGATAATATACATAAAAATTGATTAAATGTTAAAAAAAATACATTTTATAAAAGTCTTTATTTGGAATGAATATAAATATATTATTGAATTTTTGTTTTCAAATGATTAAATGTTTATTTTATAAGATTTTCTATCAAACTTTAATATAAGAAAATTATATAATTCCCTGTAATACTGTTAATGTTTTGGAAAAAAATTGGTCCATTTTCATGAAGCTTTTGTCGAGATATTATTAAATCTCCCTGTAAATAAATGTCAAAAAGATTCCTGACGAGCTACAAAATTTTAAAAAATGATAAGAGTTTGAAATTAGCTATAAAAAATTGAAGAGATCGAGATAGTGGGCAAAATTGTGGCACCCACGTGACAGAAAATGAGACGTTTGCAGACAACGAAGCCTCGTGCCTTGGACTTATTGTTCATGCGGGTCCCATTTATCTCTTTGCACTTGTCTTCTTCCACACGTGTGTGCTCGTGCCTGCATTGTATGTAGGTGTGAATGAAACCTGTAAAAATAATTCCTCATGAAATATTTTGTATATGTTAAAAAATGGATAATTATCGGTAATATTTTATTACTTTTTCATTTAATCGATCTAACCTTACCGCCTTTATTTTCCCTATAAAAATCACTCATTGCATATTATAAAATTTATTTTTACAAGAGAAAGCAAGTTAATAATAAGAGAAATGCTCTCTCACGTTTTCTTATATATATATATATATATATATATATATATATATATATCTTTCTAATATCACTTATAATAATATAATATTTAGATTTATTTTATAACACGTTATAAGCACGACAAGCTCTAATACCAAAAAAAGTTCAATTTAATTTATGTCTAATTTTATTTTTATAGTAGATAATTGAGTCTCATATATATATGCTAAAATATTTAAATTTAATTTATATGTCATTATAATACTTATTTAAATTTAAGTTATATATTGTTATAATGGCCAACGTGCTGTATGAGTGATTTGCTCCCCACATAAATATATTATGGCCGGGATAATAGGTACTGCCTTCTCCGAACCGATCGTTATGGTAAGCTATGCCTTCACAATCATGATCAAATAGTAAACTATATCTCCTTCGATTATATGGTAAGTTTTGCCTCCTTAAACAGCTTATGATCACATGGTAGACTATGTCTCCTCAGATCGCCGTAATTCTAAATGTCCAGAAGACATTTATAAAAGCGTTCTAAAAGAACGTTGAAATAAATTTTGTCCATATGAAAATATTTTAAATTATTGCTTAATTTTTATTTTATGCTATTTTTATTTATATTTTTATATCTTGTATTTTTAAATTAAATTTATCATGTCAAACGATATTCAAGATTATTGCCTTTGATATATGTGGTAATAATTATATGTGATGGGCAGTCACAACAAGGATGCATTTAAAAGATTATAAGCTCATTGATACCATCAATAAGTCGAAACTACTTAATATGAGAAATTGGCAAATGCCATAATATTTTTATTCCACCATATCTATGATGGTTTAAGAGATGAATATATAACAAACAAAGATCTTGCAGATCTTTGGCAATCACACAAAATAATTTGTGATGATAAACCATCAGTCTTGTCCTACTAGATCGGCTTCATTCCCAAAAGTGAATGTTGCACCATTAAGTATGATGATCAATATGGATATAGACGCGGTCAAGGTAATGACCATAGTCGTGAACGATAAGGATATGGACATAGATATAGACGTGACAAAATAAGAAAGTTTCGTCCAAATGATTATTATTTTGAAGGGAATAATAAAAGGTCCAAAAGAAATGAAGTTGGTATAAGCAGCATGAGAATGCTTGCTACAGATACGGCATGAAAGGGCATTGGGCCATACTTGTTGTACGACAAAACATTTGGCTAATTTGTATCAGAAATCACAAAAGGTGAAAAAAGGAAGATGAAACCAATTTCATCAGTGATGAACCTGGACCTTCTTTTGATGGTATAAATAATGATTCAAATCTCGATGTACTCGATTTCATTGTTGATCCTGAAGATATCAACAATTAATCAAAACAATTAAAATCTTCATGAAGAAGAAAATATGACATGATAAACCTGTTGAAACTTGAAAACAGGGATGGAGATATATGTCCTGCAGACAGTGCTATAATGCATACAAATACTTAAAAAGTATTTCTCCTCCCTTAAAATAAAGTGTTCCGCTGGAAGCGTGAATATTATATCTGGTAATGTAAAAATTATTATGGACTCTAGAAGAACCAATTTTTCAATGTCAAAAGGAACAAAGTTTGATATAAGTGATACATTATATTCCTCCAAATCTTACAGAAACTTGTTAAGTTTCAGAGATATCCGGAGAAATGAATATCATATAGAAACAATAAGTAAGAATGACATTGAATATCTTTGCATTACATCAGTCATTTTGGAGAGGAAAAGCATACTGGAAGTGCTCTCAGCTTTATCCTCCAGAATATATTCCACAAAAATAAATATGACTGAATCATATATTACTGTAAACCAGAAGTTTACATGTACGTTCAAAATTTGGCATGAACATTTATGGCATCATGGTTCAGTCATGATGTGAAAATAGTAGAAAATTCAAATGGTCATCCATTGAAAGACCAGAAGATTATTCAACGGAGAGAATTTTCATGTAATGTTTGTTCTATTAGAATACTAATAAGTCAGCCATCACCAGCTAAAGTTGGGAATGAATTTTCAGTATTCTTAGAGAGAATACATGATGATATATGTGGGCCTATCCACCCATAGTGCAGGCCGTTTTAATACTTTATAGTATTGATTGACACATCTAGCACATGGTCACATATGAGTCTATTGACTACACGAAATACGGTTCTCGCAAGATTCATTGCCCAAATAATCAGATTGATAGCACAATTTCTTGATTATATAATAAAGAAAGTAAGGCTTGATAACGCTGGTGAATTCACTTCACAAGCCTTCAATGACTATTGTATGTCATTAGGAATTGATGTTGAACATCCAGTCCCACATGTTCACACACAAAAAGGCATGGCTGAGTCTTTGATTAAACGGCTACAAATTATTGTTAGACCGTTAATAATGAGAACAAAGCTCTCAGTTTCAATATGGGGTCATGCAATTTTGCATGTTGCGGCACTAATTCAAATAAGTCCAAGTGCATATAATAAATACTCCTCATTTGAATTAACGTCTAGCTAGAAGTCAGATATTTCTCATCTCCGTGTTTTTGGGTGTGCGGTTTATGTCCCTATAACGCCACCATAAAGAACAAAAATGGGACCACAAAAGAGATTGAGAATATATATTGGATATACATCACCAAGTATAATTCGGTATCTGGAACCGAAAACTGGTGATATGTTTACGGCACATTTTGCCGATTGCCATTTTCATGAAGATGAATTTCCAACGTTAGGGAGAAGAACTAAGGAAGTTCCAAAAGATATTATATGGTGCACATCGTTGTTATTTGCTAAAAATCCCTGAAAAAAAAAACTGGGAGAAGAAATAAATGAAAATGATTTAGAAGAACCATGTATAGAGAAAAGTCTTGAAAACGAAAATAATGTAGAACATCATGAGATTTCCATCAATTATGCTCAAAACGGAAGGTTATGGGTTAGAAATGAGATAGAAGATGATGGTGGAATTTTCTCATTCTCTGTATAAAAAAAAATTAATTATGAAAGATGAATCACCATTTTTGGTTGATCAAGTTCATCAAATATGATGGTTTTATAGCCCCCGGGTAGAGAAATCGCACATCAAAAGGATTTGATACATAGTACATGCCCATAATGGGTGTTGAAAATGTAATTGGTCATGAAGTGGGATTCAATTCGAGATAGATAGACATGAAATGTCATCAACTCAAGGGGGAGATTTAAAGAATCCCAATAAGTTGAACATCCAAAAAATTATGTTTACATTCAAGGGAGATTACGTTATGAGCCATCAATCATAGATATGCTTATTGCAAAATTTGCACAACTGAATGGTGAATTGTTGAATTAGATCTTTGAACAAATAAATGTGAACTTCAAGTTCAAAGTTCAAAGAATCACCATTTATAATATAATCAAATGCTAGAAGCATTTGTAGACAGCTGATGAATGAGATTATTGACATGGATTATCATTGATCCTCATAAGAAAATATGAACATGAAGTTCATAGGATAATCTATATATATGATGTCAGAAGATAACTGTCATATACATTATTGAAAAGAGTAAATCTCATATTCCAACTGAAATATGCTCAAATAAGAAAATATCTCCCTGAAGGACGTAATGAGTCTATGACATGTTAGAAACGTGATAGATTATTTTGGTTCCAAAGATAATATCCTCGAAAAGAAAATGAGCATATATAATTATTAAAAGAGAATGAATCTCCAGAAGAGACCGTTGATATGGTTAATGTAATCATGTACCTAAATGAAATCATTGAGAATGATAAAGAGATCTCGATTAACCATGTCAATACGGGAAAATATGGAACCAAAGACAAAATCATTGTCTTCAATAAATAAAATAGCGCTCAATATGATAATGATAAATGAGGATCATGAATCTCCGCTCTGTGGACGAGTGTAGAGAGATAATTATTGGCCAGAAAATTAGAAAGGGTAATCAAGTCTATACAAAGCTCGTATAAAAAATTGGACTAGCAGTCTAAACACTAAGAAAGTGTATATGAAAAAGACGAGCTCATAATGTGTGGCTATCCACAAACAACTTGAATTGCGCCTAAATGTCATTATATAATCCATAAAGGATTAATGACATCGATATTATGTTCCCGGGAATCTTATTTAATCATAACTCCTGAAGAGTTATCAAGATATGAACATCTAGTGAAAAGATGTTATTCTATAGGATCCTAGATAGATTTTGCATAAGATTCATATTTTATTGGTCATGAAGGACCACATATGAGCAATAATGGTGGGCTTATGTGTCTTGCATATAATATAATTTTTGCTACTAACTCACTTGCAAGAAGCCCCGAGGATTATTTTGTTGGTTTTGTAGATCCATGATATTTATCTGATCCACATAAAGCCCAATCGCACACCAGATATGTTTGCACAGTTGGAGAGACAATTTCACTCCATGAAGCATGTAGAGAATGCATATGGCTCAGATATACAATTCAACACATACAAGAAACAAGAATAATAGTCATGAATAAAGAGACAACAAAATTGTTTGAAGACAATGGTGTTTGTGTCGCTAAACTCAAGAAAAGTTATATCAAGAGCGGCCGAACGAAACATATTCCCCCAAGATTTTTCTTATACACAAAAACATGAGAAGAATCAAGAAGTGCATATCCAGTATATCTGTTCAACGGACAATGCAACCAATATGTTTACAAAGGCGCTTCTCACTACAACATTCAGAAAACACGTTCAAAATATTGGGGATACATCAGCTATGAAATTTATGAAGAGAAGTTATATCCATCATTTCAGGGGAAAATTACGTCACTGTACTATTTTTCCTTTGTCATGGTTTTTATCCTACTGGATTTTTCCATAATAAGGTTTTTAACGAGGCAGTACGTAATATATCATTGAATATAGATAATTAAGGGGGAGTGCTAGAAAATAGATAATTATCCATATGTAATATTTTATTACTTTTTTACTTTTAACCGACCTAACCTCACCGACTTTGTTTCCCCTCTAAATACATGTTGTAAAATCTACTTTTACTACTTAAGAGAAAGCAAGTTAATAATAAGATAAATGCTCTCTTACGTTTTCTTATATATATATATGTATATATATATATTTCTCATATCACTTATAATAATATAATATTTAGATTTATTTTTTAACAGTATACACAATAACCAAACCACCCAATTAAAAACTTTGTTCACGTCTAAAATGTTCACAAAGTTGGTAGTTTAGTCAATTAATTTTCTGTTTAGTCCATCAGAAATAATCAATTGTAGCGATTAATGCAAATTAGTTGAATCAATTTTTCAATAAATTTTTGTCTAATTCACTTAATCTTCGTTAAATTTGAGTAAATTTGAGCTTATTTGTGAATTAGCTATATATGTATCAAGATATTAAACTTGGTTTAATTCGGTTTACATAAATTATGAAATTAGTCTTGGTTTAATTTGGTTCAATGTATATATAAGGAAACATTATACAATTTGTTACGAGGGAGAAATTCATTTTACAGAATTCAAACAATCTGTTGTTTCTAATAATATGAGAATAATGTTAACAATCTCACTATACTAATTTTTGCTTCACTAGTTATACAAAAAAATAAGAAACGAAAGCTTCATGAAACTCTCTTAAACACTAATCTCAAGACAATTTCTCTATCATTGTACTTTCTTAATTTGGTTTAAACTAAAGATATGTGTTCCACTTGACCAATACTTGGAACATAAGTTTTGGTGATTTGAAGCTTTGAAGGTAAAAGAAAATCTTTGAGAGAAAAAAGGAAAAAAATAAAAATATGGAAATATTTTCATAATAATATTTCATTTTGATAAAAAAAATCATTGGAAGCATTCTAGGTCATAGAGGAGCATATAAATAGGGTTCAAAAACGCAACCTAGGTTTTCAAAGCTTTTGAGATAGAGTTTTTAGAGAGAGACTAAAAAAGTTTAAGCTTGTCAGGGTTCTGTTTAGACCTATTAGAGTTGTATTTCGGGTTTGAGAAAATAGATTTAGGTTGGTTTCTGAGAGAGTAATTCTCAACAAAGTGAGAAACTTTTGTAAGAAAAGTTATACTTGAATAAATCTAATTTTTCATGTGTTTACAACGTTCTGTGTACGGATTAACATGAACAAGTGGTATCAGAGCGATTCACCGCAATTTGTATTAACATACATGTGTAGATCTTGGAGAAGATGGAAAATTCGCATCAACTGATGGCTATCACCAAACTTATAAAGCTAGATCCAGAAAACTACGGATATTGGAAGGTACAAATGACTTAATTGATACAAGGTATTGATACTGACGCATGGTTAGCTGTTGAAGAAAGATGGAAACACCCGGTTGATAAGGATAAAGCGCTGAAGCCAAGAAAACAGTGGAGTGCTAAAGAAAAGGCTGAAACAAAGTGAAACTCTAGAGCTCTGTCAGCTATATTTAATGGTTTGCACATCAATCAGTTCAAACGTGTTCAAGGGTGTACAAATGCGAAAGAAGCTTGGGAGATCCTTCAAGTGTCGTTTGAGGGAAAAAGTAATGTTAAGAGAACTCGGATTGAGATGTTGGCGTCACAATTCAAAACCCTAACTATGGGAGAAGATGAAACAATTGATGAGTTCAGCAGCAAGCTAAGTTCAATAGCTCACGAAGCGTTGGTGCTAGGAAAGATTTACAAGGACAAGAAATTAGTCAAAAAGTTCTTGAGATGTCTACCTAAATTTCATAGACATTGGTCGGCTATTGAGGTACTCAGAATTTTGATATTTTAAAATTTGATTAAGTTGTTGGTATGATGCAGGCCTACGAGTTACAAATCACCAAAGCGAGTCAAACCAGCAAAGGAAAAAGCATAGCTCTTGTGTCTGATAAGTAGTCAAAAGGAAAGAAGGTGACAGAAGACTTGGAGGAAAAAGCTGGTATGATTGTGAAAAGGTTTCTACGGAAGGCTGAAATGGGTCAAAAGAAAGAGTTTCAATCACCTGCTAAGTATGCCTCTGATAAAGAGAACTACAAGGCATATAAATAATGTCTTGAATGTCAAGGCTTTGGTCACTTCAAAGCTGCTTGTCCAACTATCAAGAAAAAGATGGCTATTCAATGCTATGAATGCAAAGGTTATGGTCATACCAAATCGGAGTGTCTCTCACAAAAAAGTGGGAAGTCAGTGATGGCAGTTTGGAGTGATAGCGATAGCGAGGATGAGGAAGAGACAAACATTCTGAACAATTTTGTGGCACATCTGGGTATTGTGGAGGTTTCAGATGGTGAGGAGGTTGATCAGACGACTGTCAATGGAAGTGTAGTTGCTCAAGAGGATGATTTTGACGTGGCGCTTGATATGACTACAGAATATCAAATGAGCATCTTGGTCACATCTTTGGTAGAAACTCGTGAAGAAAATAAACGCCTGAAGACAGAGAAACAAATCGCTGATGGGAAGCTTCAACGAGCTGAAAAGGAACTTGCAGATGTTAGTGAAAAGAATGCTGAACTTGAAAGCAAATTGGCAAGAGAATATCAAGCAGGTTAATATGTTAACTAAGAGAACCAAGGATCCGGATTACGTTCTCACAGTAGGACGAACCGAGAAAACTAGATGGGGTCTTGGTTATCAAGGAAAGAAGTCAAGATAGATGAAGTTTGTCAAAGCAGCACCTCAACAAGAAGTAGTTGAGAAGCACAAAACCGTTCAACATTGTGATACAAGACGTTTTCAGAATCAACATTTACAACACTATGGAATCGAATGGAGTAATCACGTTGAATGTTGGTATTGTGGAAAAAGTGATCATATGAGATATCAATGCTACAGGCTTTAGTCAAGGGTTCAATGTTTATGGCATCAACAAAAGTTCACATTCAATGGACGAAACATGAATCAGATTTGAGTCAAGAAATAAATTTGTACTGCAACGTGACCTTTACTATAGAGAACAATGAACATGGGAACCCAAGCTGTTGTTAGTACTTTGACAGTGGTTGTTCACGACACATGACATGTGCTCAAACGTCTCTACAGAAGTTTGAAGATGTTGCTGGTGGGAGAGTAACATTTAGTGATGGAGGTAAAGGTAAAATTCATGGTAAAAGTAACACAAGGAGTGCAACTGAACCAAAATTGAAGGATGTTTATTTAGTTGATGGGCTAAAGGCTAATTTGATCAATATCAGTCAGCTATGTGATACTAGCTTGGAAGTAAGATTTACAAGTACAGACTGTTGCACCATTGATAAAACATGTGTGGTTCATCTAGAAGATGTGCGTTCCGGCAATGATTGCTATATGTGGGTTCCTAAATCATGGAGTATGAATACTACTCATGAAAACGAAGCTTAGTTGTGGCATCAATGTCTGGGTCACATGAATTACAAAATTATAGCAAAGTTAGCGAATCAAGAAATTGTGAGAGGAATTCCTAAGATAGAGATTGATCAACAGTTTGTGTGTGGACCTTGTAGCATGGGTAAACAAGTCAAGACTCAACACAAATCTGTTTCAGACGTTCAATCCAAGACCTTGTTAGAATTGGTGCATATGGATCTCATGGGTCCAATCCAAGTTGAGAGTGTTGCAGGAAAACGCTACATTCTGGTTATAGTAGATGACTTCAGCAAATACACATGGGTTTGATTTCTGGGTGAAAAGAGTGAAACATTGGATAATTTGAAGATCTTGGCGTTGCAACTCAAGAATAAGAAAACATGTATCAAGGCCATCAGAAGTGATCACGGAGGTGAATATCAAAATGAACTATTCGATCATTTTTGTTCAGCACAAGGTATTACTCATCAGTTTTCTGCACCACGGACTCCACAACAGAATGGTGTAGTTGAACGGAAGAATCAAACGTTACAGGAGATGGCCAGAGCAATGTTACATGGAAGTAATGCACCAAAACACTTATGGGCTGAAGCTGTTAACACCGCTTGTTACATCATCAATCGTGTGTACATGAGGAAAAGAACTACAAAGACACCTTATGAGATTTGGAAAGGTAAAGCGCCTACTGTTCATTACTTTCACGTTTTGGATGCATCTGCTACATCTTGAACGACAAAGATCAACTTGGAAAGTTTGATTCAAGAAGTGATGAAGGAATGTTTCTTGGGTACTCTGGATCGAGTGAAGCGTACAAAGTCTATAATCGACGAACAATGAATATTCAAGAGACAGTGAATGTAGTTTTTGATGATGCTTCTATAGTCAAGCTTACGTTACAACAACTTGATACTGATGATAAACCACAACAGTCTGAGGATACTGTATCAAGGTTACAATTGTCTGTTCATGATGTTGTTCCTTTGCAAGTTCATATGAATCACTCCTCCACAGATGCTATTGGAGAGATTA
>WJSH01001106.1:6907-22601 GCA_009757365.2 Lepidium campestre | reverse complement strand
CGGTCCACTCTTGGGATCGGTCAGTCCATTCTTGGGATCGGCCGGTCTTCCTCTGCTCTTAGTTGGTCGCTCAAGAAGTCGCTCAGTGCTCGACCGAGCTTTTCCATGGATCGATCGGTCTTCCTCTTATCTCGGCCAGGCCAAGACGCGAACGTCTCCAATCGTAACAGTGCTCGGCCGGTCTGATTCTGGGATCGGCAGAGCTCATTCTACCCACAGCCGGTCCAAGTCGTAGACGTCTCCAAGTGCAACAGTGCTTGGCTGGTCATGTCTTGCGATCAGCCGGTCCTTCCTTGCTCTCGGACGGTACGCAGCCTTGGCCTTTGCTTCCCGCCTGAGTCTCTTCCGGTCCAATGGTCGGCTGGGTCGAGCCTTTCCAATTCACGGCCAGTCATGTCTTTTAGCTTTCTTCTCGTTTCCTTAGTCCAATTATTTAGTTTGACCTTCATGCTCCCCTCTTCACTCATTTACTCAACATCCATTTCTTCACTTTCACCCTCCAACGCGTCCACGTTCGATCTCCTTGTTCTTTGATCTTCAATCCACCTAAAAAGACTCAAAAAGACGAAAAGATGCGACTCTTTAGTCATAAGACTCTAAAACACAAAATGAATGCAAAACTATACTAACGTGAGAGAACATAGGTCCTAAATGATGTGAAATGTACAAGAATATGCATGAAAAGACGTTGAAATATAGTGTATATCAATTCTCCCGGACTTGTCATTTGCTTGTCCTCAAGCAAACAACTGACAAGATAGAGAGAGAGGTTTAAAAGTGGAAACTCAACATGTCTAGAACACAACATAGATTAGCGTATAACAACCAATGATCGAGACCACATCTAGCCAAAAACATGATTTCTAAATGAACTCAAACTTCTCAAGGCTTATCTATCTCTTTCAAACAACGAGCGTTCACAAGAATCCACATGTTATTCTATCAACCAATCTTCACATTCATTATTCTCAAGGATGTGCAGTCTCACAAATGGATGGTCAATCAAATACCACTTGGCTAGGTGAGAGAAAGCAATAAAACACTAAAGATGTGAGTGCAAGAAGGCTATATGATTTATGGTGAATAAGCTCTCAAGAAACAGGAATGCCAATCATTATGCAAAATTATACTAAGACAAAAATAATTGATGCATACAATTCTTACCTTTCATTATACCCAATGATCAAGTAAATAGTCTACCCGAAACTAATCCTTAGTTTAACTCATTCCCAAAACCAATTCCTAAATGATTCTACCATTTTTCGATCTTTATAACCCAGGGAATCAATCAAAGAAATTTTCAATCAAAGCACAATGCATATACTTTCTTAGAACAAATGGGAAAACACTTTATACATAACTTCCATACTTCTTTACTTAGCTAACCCTCTAGGCTTTTCTTTTCTTTTCTCTTTTTCTAGGTTTAATCTTTTCTTTTCCTAACCCTTTTCTTTCTAGAGGATATTTTCTTATCAAATAATACATACTTAGAGCTAACATTTTCTTTTTCTCAAGTTTTTAGTGCTAATCTCTTTTTCTTCTTCTCCATAACCATTTTGGTTCACCTTTTTCTATTCATCCTAAGTCACAATTCTTTTATTCCCAACCCAGAATTTTAAACCTTCTTTTTCTTTTATTCTCTTATTAGTCCTAATTTCAATGAGCCCCAACAACAATAAGTTAACATCCACCTAGTGCTAGTTCCATGATTCTCTAACGAGCAAACAAAAGAAAGCCAACAATTGTCATTTTTATACTTGCACTATTTTGCACATGAAATCATTATTAACAAACGACCACACTCAAGCAAATCACAATGGGGATTTAAAAGAAAGGCAAAGGTTCAAGGTGGGAAACCATTCATCAAGGGAAATGACTATTTGGACTAACAAGTGTGGTAAATTAAAAATAAGATAGTCCAAATATGTATAAAGTTACCATGGTTATGCATTGAAGATCCAGAAGTGAGAGATTTAAATTCAATTAAGTTCAAATAGATTCGAGATTGGCGTTAAAACTACCAAGCATCATCAATTCGACTAGTTGCAAGACTAAGAATTCAAAGCACGAAGTATACAAGCTGAATGAGGAGATGTCTAAACACCAAATGCGTTCCCAATCAAGGTTATTGGCTAAGTGCTAAACTAAATTCATAACAAAATTGCGTCATCATCCCTATGCAAGTGAAATGCAATCATACATATTCTTAAACAAATCTATAGTATAAATGCAACTACATGCTTGTTTTTGAAAAGATTTTTGATTTTTTTAAAATACAAAATAAAATACTAAATATGCACAAACAAGACTCAAAGAAGAAAAAAAAAAACTAAAAGCAAAGTCAAATACTACCCTCTCCCCCGAACTTACTTCTCACACGGACGGTGAGAACATAATCCAAGAGAAAAGGCAAATAAAGATGCAAAAGCAAAGCAATATAAAAGAAAAATATGTACAAAAGGTTATGGATCGGTACCGATTAAATACGAGAATCTCCACCAAATGGAGAGGAGTTGTAGCCGTGATCCTCGTCGGCGTGGTCACGGCGAGTGCATTCTTCTTTGTTGGATTCATAACCAAAGAAAGGAGTGGAGGTTCCGAGAGCTGACTGCGCCACTTGGGCTTAGCGTGGATAGAAGAGTTGGAAGATCTCGATTTGCCTCTCAATTGTCTCATCCTCCGGTCCTTCAAAAGTGATGTTGAGGAATGATTTCAAACTCGTCTTGTGAGGTCGGGGCAGCCTTAGACGGTGCAACTGTCCCTCGCGATATGTGAAGATGTAAGAGAACTAGTTCGAAAGAGGTCATGAGTGAAGGTAGTTATTTCCGCATGGGAACTGGGGTGAAAAGTAGCTTTTCGCCGATAAGTCCATAAGAGGGTTGTGGAAGAGTCCTCCGGCTCTTATGATTGGTGCCAGGAATCCTACCAGCGTCAGAAGTGATGTCATGCCGCGGTGATCTAGCTTCATGCCCGCTAGTGTCTTTGCAAAGACACATCATAAGTTCACGTTATCTCTAACTCTTTCTTCGTACATAGGTCCACTCTCTGCCATCAAGAAAGTCGAGAGTCCTTGAAACAGTAGACATACCTCCTCGTGTGTCATTGAAGCTCTTTCCTCAATGGGCCGGATGTATAGGGTGTCGCTCAGAAACTTTGCGGCCATCCTAATTGTCAGGTTCCAGATCGTGTCCACTTTTGGTCCATCCGCTATCCTTCCTGAAGCTATAGTTCCCCAAAAGCCTCCCTTACATTCGAACTCGGGAAAGTCATCCTCCGAGCCATATGGGAAATGGAAGATATTACATATCTCCCGGATAGTGATCTTGAACTATTTGTTGTTGAGGCCGAATGTGATGTAACCTTGATCCGGGTGCGAGTTATCGGGGTTCTCATACACGAGTTGAATAGACCGGAAGAAGTATTGGGCGTGTGTAGGAATCACGTAATGCTTGGGATGAACAAACCCGATCAAATCCATGTTCGTTAACACTTGCCGCATATCATCGATGATGCCCAATTTCTCAATCCATGTTCGTTAACACTTGCCGCATATCACCTAGAGGTTGTTTAAACATATAAGAGTTTCAAGAGACAAAAGAATCATCAAAGATTGGCATTTCCCCCAAATTTCACACCCAATTTCATCATTATTCATGCTTAAACCCTAACTTCCTCAAAAATAGATCTTTTATCATCAAATCAAGACAATTAAAGTTCAATTCAAGATACCCATGACCCTTTCTAGTATAAACAAAGCATAAACTCTAAGCAAATCACATTAAATCACTTTCCATGAAAACAAAATGAATTGGAGTTCTTGAGCTTCCATAGAAATGGAGTTTGAGAAATTTATTCATTTGCTTTGTTGAATAAAGATGCTTTTAAATGGAGTGGATTCTTGAAATAGAGACTTTAAAAGATTAAAGTAAGAGCAAATTTGAAGATATAGTCTGAAGAGAAGTTAGAGAAAAATTGTTCTTTGTTGGGTGAGAGGAGGCAAAAATGAGCTAAGAGAAAACTTTGTGGTCCAAGAATGAAGAAGAAGAAGAAAAAAACTTTATGGGCCCACTTACCTCTTAAAGGGGATCGGTTGAGACTAAAGTCGGATCGATCGGTCAGAGGTCAACTCGGCTAGTCACTTAGCGTCTCGTCGTATCGTCGTTTGATGCTCGGCTGGTCCTTCAAATGGATCGGATGATGCTTGTCTGTGCTCAGACGGGCCTCCGTCGATCTCAGAAATTCATGTCTAATGCTCAGTCGGTCCATGCATGGGCTCGGTCGGTCGCTCAATTGGTTCGGTCGGGTGCTCGATTCGTTCGAGTTTTGGGGTATGATGCTCAGCTGATCCATATCATGGATCGGCCGTTCCTTTAGCTCTCCCGTCCGGTCTTGGTTGTGGCTCGGCACAGCCTCCTTTCTTCATCATCACTTCTCTTGCATTTTCTCACATACACTTTGTTTTGATTCCTTTTCTTTTTCCAAAAACTCTTTCCTTAAGGCCTTTCCCTGCTTCTTAATAACCAAAACACATCTCAAAAATACTAAGGAAAAACATGACATAAAATAAAAGTTGTTGCAATAACAAAAAATAAATATGTACAAAGGACAATCATGGGATTGCCGCCAAAGTGCGCTTGTTTAGAGTCGCTAGCTTGACATTGTTTTTGTGTTCATCATGGTGCGAGACCCTTGAGAGACGCACTGACGCCTGAGTCATGCACGCGAGAGGGTGTTGAGTCGAGTCGAACCTTACTTCCTTTCTTACCAACTTTGAGGCTTGAACCTTCAGCTTCACCTCTAACATCCCCAATCACTCCACACAAGTTAATCATAGATGCTTGTATTGGATAAGCAGTTCCTCTACCTACTTTCTCTAGCACAACCTCATTGTTGAGGAAAACAATCTTGGCTCCCACAGTGCAAAGGAAAGGTCTACCTAAGATGAGTGAAATTTCACAATTCGGCTCCATCTTAACCACTGTGAAGTCAGTGGGTATAGTGCATCTCCCAATCTTCAAAGGAAAATCCACTAGCTTTCCAATCGGGATCTTGGGCGATGCATCTCCAAATGGTATTAAAGTAGAGTGTTCACTCATCTTTTCTTCTTCAAGCTTCTTGACCATCTCATAAGATATGACATTCACACTAGCTCCGGAATCACATAAGGCATCATCAAATTTCAGGTCTCCAAGTACGAAAGGCACAACAAAAGTACCTTGATCGCTCTCCTTAGTAAGAATCTTGGATTCCAGTGGTGTTGGGTCAAGATCAGCTTTAGTGAGAAGAAGCTCTTCCACTTTACTCTCGTTCTCTAAAACATCCTTCACGAACTTCACTTGTTCCAAAACTCCGTATAGGTTCTCCATCCTAGGCAGAGGAGCTCTTATCTCACTCATATTGGCTTTGAATTGAGACATCACCTTCTTTTGTGCTTTGGTGAGGAACCTTCCCGGAAAGAAAATTGGAGGAACATAAGAAGGAGGCTCGATAAGTTGCCTCTTACTACCTTCACCGTCTCTAGACTTATCCTTCTTGATATCAGATTTTTGCTTGATAGCTTCTCTTGGCATATTCTTTAGCTCCTCTTCCTTCCTTTTTGCCTTGATCTTCTCAAATCTTCCTTTGTAACTATGGTAACCAACTCAATGTACACTTCTTCATCCTCAACTAACACTTCCTTACCCAAAGGTGGATCTTCTTTCGAAACCCCTCTGTCTTTGACAACAAACTGCTACTCATAATTCTTGTTCCCGATCAGACCTCGAAGAAACCTTGCAATCTCTCTGATAGCTCTGTCTCTATCTTCCTTGGTTAAGATAACATTGCAATACTTCTTCGGATTTTGCTAATGTTTTCCAGGCAGCTTACACGATGGTCTTTGACTTGTAGAAGCAACTTGGGCCCTTTGATTTTCTAGAGACTTCACTTGTGAAGTAATGCCATTGATCCGCCCTTGAAGCTCGTTGTACCTACGATCCATCTTGGTATTCACTTCCACAAACTGCTTATTCATATCCACTTATCCCTTGGCATGGATATCCATAAGTTGAGCAAACATGTTCTTCACCTCTGAGTCGGGAGATGGTTGAGGAGTTTTTCTTTGCTGGAACGTTGTCCTTATAGATTGTTCCCTTGGTAAGGAGGCTTGGCATAGCCTTGTTGGTTGCTATAATTCCTTTGTTGGAATTGTTGCCCTTGAGGTGGCTTCGAAGGATATACTTGGTCTTGTGGATTCTCCACATTGTTGCTCTTATATGAGAGGTTGTTGTTTCCATAGTTGCAGTTTTCATACCTTCTTTGGTAGTTTCCATTGTTTCCAACAAAGTTCACTTCTTCTTAGACTGCTTCTCCTTCGTTTTAAACCTCTTCTTGGTGTTCTTGTTGACTCATGTCACACTCACCAACAAAGTTCACCACTATTTGTCCCACAAGAAAGATCTTACTAAGCTAGTCAATCTTATCACTCAACTCCTTAATATTTTGTGCACCTATACCCGATTTCTTCACAGTCCGATCGTAATCTCCACCGTAACAAACATCACTTTGGGCGAGATTCTCCACTAATCGTTCTCCTTGACTGGTTGTAAGGTTGGCAAAGCACTCATTGCTAGCAGTATCTAGCGCTCGTCTCACGTTTTTATTTACTCCACGGTAGAAGATCCCAAAAGACTCTCTCTTGACACTCCATGATATGAACAACTTGTAGTATATCCTTTCAACCTTTCTCAGCCCTCATGTAGATTTTCTTGAGCTCCTTGCTTGAAGCTTGTGATATCATTGCGGAATTTAGCTATCTTTTGCTTTGGGAATAATTTGTTGTTGAATTCTCTTTTGCAATTCTCCTAAGTAGAGACAAGATCAGAGGGTATGCTCTTCTCCCATTGAGAAACAAGATTCCCCAAAGAAAAAAGAAATAGTATCATCTTGATCAAATCCTCGGGAACTCCATTGATTCTCACAGTCCTACAAAGCCTCTCGAATTGATCCAAGTGATCAAGAGCATCTTCTAATGGCAATCCATTGTACATATGGTTCTGCACCATATTGATCAAACCAGATTTCACCTCAAAGTTATAGGTGTTGATTGGAGGAGTAGGAATCCCAATTTTATCCACTCTCAAGTCTGGTTCGTCAAAAGCTCATATGGGTCTCTCCGCTGGCTCTTGATGAGGAGGCGAATGAGCATGTAATGCCCCAACTCCATTGCCATGATCCTCTGCATGGGCGGTTTCCCCATGAAGCACTTATGGTTAGTCGGTCCCTAAATTCGCCATTCATACCCTAATCAAGTGGTCATCTCGTTCTTTAGCTATTCTTTTCCTTCATATACGCCTACACTCTTTCTCAAGTTGATCCAAATCTAACTCACTATCAGGCACTTGCCCTTGGTGACTTCAAAGTCGTATACACATTGATCAAGAGCAAAGCAAAAGCAAGGAAAAATGTTAGTAACAAAGAAAAACAAAATCTTTAGTCGCAAATCTATCCAAAATCTAAAGGCTAATTGCATAAATTCCCATGCAACGGTGCCAATTTGATGTCTGCTTTCTAAACACTCAAATAAATACAACAAATGCAAATAATCATGTAATTGCAGCACTTGAGGTTCGAATCAACATGGATTCTAGAACTAACGCGATAAGATTGCAAGGAATTGACTTGAGCCAAAAAGATAGTAGATTGGTTTTGGTAACAACTAAAATGAAAGCAAAGATGATGAAAAAACATAACAAATTCAAATAATCAAAGACAATGGATCTAAGGCTATGCAATCGATGGAGATGGCAAAAAACAATTCAAAGATGTCAAGGGTTTCACAAAACAAGCACCATCCTAGGGCAGGAGACTAATACAATCTAGATCAACTCACTTTCATGGCATTGACCCCTATGTAATCAATACGTTAAGCTAAACTCTCATTTGCTTTCCTACAATCACAAGAATTAACAAATAAGCTCACAAAGACCACTTTCCACCCTAGCATCAATTCTTATTGGCTAGGGAAGGAAAACCCACAAAAAGATGATTTCAGGACTTTCATCGAACACCTCTCGAACGAGGTCTTTCCCACCATCAAGGTTACTAGTTAATCAAGCTAAACCTAGCATTAAGAACATTTTAAGTGGAAGATCTATAGATCTACCAACCCTAGAAAAAAGAATCATTCATTACAACCCTAGATCTACATACCCTTCAACCCATTAAGAGACTATTCACACATACTTAAACAAATCTCAAAGCAAACAACAAACAAAGCCATAATGAAAGAGAAAAAAAGAAAGGATTAAGAAGATACTCTTATTGACAGATGAAACTAGTTGATGCTTATAAATGCATCCAAGATCCTTCAAAGTTCTTCCTCAAAGCTCAAATCTTTCAAACAAAGAATCCAAAAGATAAAAGTTCAAAAGATTTCTCAAAAGGGTATTGTTTCTTGGTTCTCCTCTAAAACCAGAGGTCTAAAACTATTTATACTAAAGCACAAAAATTCTAAAAACAAACTCTGTCGACCCGGGAGAAACAGGGTTTAACCCAGCTAAAATGAAATATTTTTGGCTTTCAGTGGCTTGGGATCGGTCGATCATGTATTAGGAGCAGTTGGTCTTCCTCTGCTCTCGGCCGGTCGATCAGCTGTCGCTCGAGGAGTCCTTCGGTGCTCGACCGAGCTCGTTTATGTATCAGCCGGTCTTCCTCTTATCTCGGCTGAGCCGGTCTAATTCTGGGATCAGCCGAGCTCATTCTACCCACGGCTGGTCCAAGTCGCGGACGTCTCCAAGTGTAACGGTGCTCGGCCGATCATGTCTTACGATCGCTGGTCCTTCCTTGCTCTCGGCCGGTCCGCAGCCTTAGCCTTTGCTTCCCACTTGAGGCTCGGCCGATCCAATGGACGGCTCGGTCGAGCCTTTCCAATTTATAGCCGGTCATGTCCTATAGCTTTCTTCTCGTTTCCGTAGTCCAATTCTTTAGCTTGACCTTCATGTTCCTCTCTTCACTCCTTTACTTAACATCCATTCCTTCACTTTCCCCCTCCAACGCATCCACGTTTGATCTACTTGTTCTTCGATCTCCAATCCACCTAAAAAGACTCAAAAATTTGAAAAGATGCGACTCTCTAGTCCTAAGACTCTAAAACACGAAATGAATGCAAAATTATACTAAAATGAGTGAACATAGGTCCTAAATGATGTAAAATATACAAAAATATGCATGAAAAGGCGTTGAAATATAATGTATATCAGTTTGCACCATTGCTATTTTAATGAAGTTGAATCTCACCTTGTAATCAAAGGAAAGAGATCCCAAAACTTCCTTCTGGCTTGCACTATAGTTATATATAGATGCTATACACTATAAATAACTTCCTTATCATGCATTTTATACTTCATTTCACATCATTTAGGTCTCATGTTAACCCATTCTAGTGTAGTTCTGTATTCATATAATGTCTTAGAGTCCTAAAACTAGAGAGCCGCATCTTTTGTCTTTTTGAGTCTTGGTTAGGTGGATTTGGGATCAAAAATTAAGGAGATGAACCAAGACACATTGGAAGAAAATAATGAAGAAGGAACATTGAAAAAAGGAGTGAAGGTTGAAGTTGAATGCAAATGAAGGAAGAGGAAGTTAACATGGAAGGACCGCCCCGGAGCAAAGGAGGACCGGCCGGGCATTGTTGCCATGAAGACAGTCGTGCCGCAGCCCGACCGGACCCAAATCAAGACCGGCCACTCGTGGCTCAGACCGGCCGGATGTGATCAAAGACCGGTCCAGCACCGTTGCGTATGAAGATGTTCGTCTTTTAGCCCGGCCGAACTCGAATGAAGACCGACCGATTCGCGGATGAGAGCAGCCAAACCTTGAGAAGATCCGCGATCCAAAACTCAGTGACCGGCGAGACTGAGATCAAGACCGATCGATCCCAAGACTGGACCGGCCGGTCCCAAGCCGTTGAAGGTCATTTCATCTCATTTAAGTCAGGTCAAACCCGGTTTACCTGATTGATCTGGTTTGATTTAATGGTTTTTTTAGCTACAGTATAAATACTCTTAACCTTTGAGTTTTAGAGAAAACCAAGAAATATTTCCCTTTAGAGTAGTTTTTTAAATCTTTATCCTTTGGGTTTTGAGATTTGAGCTTTGAGGAAGAACTTTGAAGATTCTGGGATGGATTTATGAGCATCACCTTGTTTCATCGATCAAAAAGAGTTTCTTCTTAATCATTTCCTCTTTTCTCTTTTCATTATGGGTTTGTTTGTTGTTTGTGTTGAGATTTGCTTAAGTATGTGTGAGTAGTCTCCTAATGGGTTGAAGGGTAGGTAGATCTAAGGGTTTAATGAATGATTCTTGTTGCTAGGTTTGTTAGATCTATAGATCCCCCACTTAAGATGTTCTTAATGCTAGGTTTAGCTTGATCAACTAGTAACCTTGATAGTGGGAAAGACATCGCCCGAGACGTGATCGATGAAAATCCTGAAAGAGTCTTTTTGTGAGCTTTCCTTTCCTATCCAATGAGTGTTAATGTTAGGGTGGAAAGTGGTCTTTGTGAGCTTGTTTGATAATGCTTGTGATTATAGGAGAGCAAATGAGAGTTTAGTTTAACCTATTGATTACATAAGGGTCAATGCCATGAAAGTGGGTTGATCTAGATTGAATGAGTCTCATGCCCTAGGATAGTTCTGGTTTGTTGAAACCCTTAGCATTTTTGAGTTGTTTGTTACCCTCTAGATCGATTGCTTATCCTTAGATCCATTGCTTTTAAACCATATATCTCTTGCTCTGTTTTTAGCTATTTTTGCTTTTACAAAGTTGCTACAAAACCAATCTATTATCTTCATTAGCTCAAGTCGATTCTTTGGAATCTCATCGTGTTAATTCTATGCTCCTTGTGGATTCAAACATCAAGTACTTCAATGTCGTGATTGTTCGTACTTGTTGTATATATTTGTGTGTTTGAAAAAGCGAACATCAAATTGGCGCCGTTGTCGGGGAGTTTATGCAAGTAGCCTTTAAGATTTGGATAGATTTGCGATCAAAGTTTTTGTTTTTCTTTGTTACTAACTTCTTTCCTTGTTTTTGCTTTGCTTTTGATTAATGTGCATGCAACTTCGAAGTCACCAAAGACAAGTGCTTGATAGTGATTTGGACTTGGATCAGCTTGAGAAAGAGTGTATGGGAATAGTAAGGGAATGAAGAGTTAAAGAAAGAGAGGATCACTGGATTTGGCTAGGAATGGCGAATTTAGGAACTGATCCACCGGAGGTGCTTCATGGAGAAGGAGCCAATGTAGATGATCAATGCAATGGAGATAAAGAACATACCCTCCGATCTTGTGTCTATTTGGGAGAATATCAAGAGAGAGTTCATCACCAAATTTTTCCCTAAGCAAAACACGGCTAAACTCCATAATGATATCGCAAGCTTCAAGCAAGGAGCTCAAGAGAGTCTACATGAGGACTGGGAAAGGTTGAAAGGATACACTAGAAGCTGCCCTCATCATGGAGTATCAAGAGAGAGTCTTTTGGGTATTTTCTACCGTGGAGTGAATGAGACTGTGAGAAGAGCGCTAGACACCGCTAACAATAAGTACTTTACTAATCTAACAGTAACCAAAGGAGAAAGATTAGTGGAAAATCTTGCCCAAAGTGATGCTTGTTATGGTGGAGACTATGACCGAAATGTGAAGGAACCAAGCATCGGTACACAAAAGATTAAAGAGTTGAGTGATAAGATTGACAAGCTCAACAAGATTTTCCTTGTGGGACAAAAAGCTGTTAACTTTGTTGGTGAGTGTGACATGAGTCAATGAGAAAACCAAGAAGAGGGATATGATGAAGGAGAGGCTGTCCAAGAAGAAGTAAACTTTGTTGGGAACAATAGAAACTACCAAGGAGGGTATGAAAATTGAAACTATGAAAACAACAACCTCTCATATAGGAGCAACAATGTGGAAAATCCACAAGACCAAATATATCTTTCAAAGCCACCTCAAGGGCAACAATTTCAACATAGGAATTATAGCAACCAACAAGGTTGTGTCCCTCCTTACTAAGGGAACAATCAACAAGGGCAACAGTTCCAGCAAAGGAAACCTCCTCAACCATCTCCCGACTCGGAGGTGAAGAACATGTTTGCTCAACTTATGGATATCCATGCCAAGGGACAAGTGGATATGAATAGGCAGTTTGTGGAAGTGAATACCAAGATGGGTCGTGGGTACAATGAGGTTCAAGGGCGGATCAATTTCATTACTTCACAAGTGAAGTCTGTAGAAAACCAAATGGCTCAAGTTGGTTCCACGAGTCAAAGGCCATTGGGTAAGCTTCCTAGAAAACCCAAGGTAAATCCTAAGGATTATTGCAATGTTATCTCGTCTGAGGAAGATAGAGATAGAACTATCAAGGAGATTGCAAGGTTGCTTAGAGGCCTAGTTGGAAAGAAGAGGTATGAGCAGTAGTTTGTTGTTTTGAAAGTAGATCTACTTCTAGGAAAGGAAGTATTGGTAGAGGATAAAGAGGAAAACATCGAGCTTGTTACCGCAGTCACTAAGGAAGAATTTGAGCAAATTGAAGCAAGAAGGAAGGAAGAGGAGTTGAAGATCATACTAAGGGAAGCTACCAAGCAAGAACTTGAAATCCAGAAGGAGAAGCCTAGAGAGGGTGAAGGTAGCAAGAAGCAAGCTGTCGGGCCTCCTTCTTATGTTCCACCAATTCCATTTCCGAGAAGATTCCTCACTAAAGCACAAAAGAAGGTGCTTTCTTAGTTCAAAGCTAACATGAGTGAGATAGGAGCTCCTTTACCTAGGATGGAGAACCTATATGGAGTTCTGGAACAAGTGAAGTTTGTGAAAGATGTTCTTGAGAACCAGAGCAAAGTAGAAGAGCTTCTTCTCACCAAAGCCAATCTTAACCCAGCACCACCGGAACCAAAGGTCTTGACTAAGGAGAGCGATCAAGATACCTTTATTGTGCCTTGTACGCTTGGCGAACTGAAATTTGATGACGCCTTGTGTGCCCCCAGAGCTAGTGTGAATGTCATATCTTATGAGATGGTTAAGACGCTTGGAGAAGAGAAGATGAACAAGCATTCCACTTCGATTTCGTTTGGAGATGCATCAACCAAGATCCCAGTTAGAAAGCTAGTCAATTTTCTCTTGAAGATTGGGAGGTGCACTATACCCACTGACTTCACGGTAGTAGAGATGGACGCAAATTGTGAAATTCTACTCATTTTGGGAAGACCCTTCTTTAGCACTGTTGGAGTCAAGATTGATTTCCTAAACAAGGAGGGTGTGCTAAAAAAAGTAAGTAGAGGGACTGCTTATCCAATCCAAGCATCTATGGTTAGCTTGTGTGGAGTGATTTGGATTGTTGAAGGAAAAGCCGAAGGTTCAGGGTTTGAGGCCGAGAAGGAAAGAAAAAGGGATGGAGTTGACTCAACTCTCTCACAAGTGAAAGATCAAGGCGCTAGAGCGTCTCTTAAGGGTCTCACACTATGATGAATGCAAAAACAAAGTCAAGCTAGAGAATTTAAACAAGCGCACTTGGGAAGCAATCCCATGATTATCCTTTGTACATAGTTATTTTTAAGTTTTTGCAACAAGTTTTTAGTTTCATATTATGTTTTTCCTTTGGTGTTTTCATGAGATGTGTTTTGGTTTATAAGAAGCAGGGGAAAGCCTTAAAGAAAGGGTTCAAAGACAAAATGAAGAGTCAAGGCAAGTGGAAGTGAGAAAACCAAAAGGAAATGAGGAAGAATGAAGAGGAGACCAGCCAAGCCGTGGCCTAAACCAATCGGACCCTCGCAAGGACCGATCGGTCTGAAGGAGCGACCGGACCAGAAGACTCAGGGATCGGCCGAGCAAAATTTAGGACCGGTCTAGCATCAGGCGATGTTCTCCAACACAGGACGAGGACCGACCGGTCGGGCATTAGACGGTTTTTCTGAAACAATCTCACCATCCGGCCGGATCTAAATCACGACCGACCGATGCAAGCATGCGAGCGGTCAGTCCATAAACGCCGAATCGATGGGATCCAGCGCGTCCGACCGGGCCAGCTTTAAGACTGATCGGTCTGACTCTGAACTGGACCGGTCCCCTTTGCAAGGTAAGTGGGCCCACGATACTATATTCTCCCCCACAAATAATTTCTCTTACTTCATTCTTGTCCCCTTACATCCAACAAACTCCAAACTCTCTCTAACTTCTATGTAGACTCAATATCTTATTTTCTCTCAAATTAACTCTCCTAAAGCTTCTTTTTTCGAGAGCAATTTCCATTTAAAGCATCTCTACTTTACAAGCAAAGGTATGAATTTCTTAAAACTGAACTCAAAATCATTTCATTTTTATGGGGAGTTGTCTATTGTGATTTGCTTAGAGATTATACCTTTTTTAAGCTAGAAAGAGCTTGGGTATCTTGAATTAAGCTTTAGAAGTGTTGATTTGTTGATAAAAGAGCAATTTTGAGAAAGTTAGGGCTTGAGCATGAATAGTGATGAAAATGGGTGTGAAATTTGGGGAAAATTGAAATGTTTAATGATTCTTTTGTCTTTTGAACCTCTCATGTATTTAGACAAGCTCTAGGTTGGTAGATACTTGACATTCTTTTCATTTGTCTTATGAGTACCACTTGGCCAATGCTCGAAATTGATAAAATACCTTGAAAAATGATGTAATCTTAGAGGGGTTGATTGTTAATCTTTAATAGAATGATTAATTGGTTCCTCTAAATTGCATGGGTCTTGAAAGTTTGTCTAAGCCTTTGTAGATAGGATTAGTACTTGGAAATAGAATGTATTAATTGTAATATCTTTATCAAACACTAGGCTTGACTTAAACATTTGTGTAATTCTTGAAGCAACCATGGCCTCAAGACCAAGGACAAGAGCGGTAATCCGACGTGGCGGATATGGAGGCGAATCATTATGACCAAGAACAAGAGGAGCAATCCGACACAGAGGATATGGAGGTGAATCATCACCGGAGAAGTAAGAGTTTAGAATCAAGAGTACGAAGACGCTTTGCTTGAAAAATTAGGCATCATCGATGACAAGCGTCAAGTGTTTACAAATATGGGTTTGATTGGGTTCGTTTGTCACAAGCAGTACATGAATCCCACGAACTCTTACTACTTCTTCCGGTCAGTGCAACTAGTGTATAAGGATCTTGAAAACCCGTAACCCGATCATGGCTACATCACGTTTGACCTCAACAATAGATAGTTCAAGATCATTATCCGAGATATATGCACTCTTTTCCACTTTTCATATGGCTAAGAGGTCGACTTTCCCAAGTTCCAATGCAAAGGAAGCTTTTGGGGGACCATAGCTTTGGGAAGGGTAATAGATGGACCGAAGGTTGACTTAATCCGGAACCCGACTATAAGATTGGCTGCAAAATTCTTGAGCGAGACACTATACTTCTGGCCTGTTGGGGAGAGATCTATATTGACTCATGGAGAGGTATGTTTATTGTTTAGAGGTCTCTCGACTTTCTTGATGGCAGAGAGCGGTCCTATGTATGAAGAGTGAGTTGGAGAGAATGTGAACTTGGGACGCGTCTTTGCAAAGAAACTAGCGGCAATGAGACTAGATAACCGTGGAATGACTTCAGCTCATGTGACATGGGAGCCTTCTTGGAGCCACTCTACCGAGCCGGATGACTCTTCCACAATCATTTGATGGACGTGCCAGAGGAA
>WJSH01001101.1:0-19973 GCA_009757365.2 Lepidium campestre | reverse complement strand
TTTTTTGTAACTCAGGAGTTCCAGACCTTATGGAAGGGGTCTGCAGTATTCTCCTGGGGGTGGTGCAGCCCACATATAGACCCTCACCTCCAGATATTCAAATGGACCGAAAGTATGGGCCTATACGCGTTAAATCACATGATTTTGTAGATAATTAAATTTTAAAAGAAATAGAAACAATACTTACCTGATCTTTGGGGAATACGTACTAAATTTAATAATTAGCTTATATATAATACTATATATATCATCAAACAAAGAAGCAAAACCAGACATGAAAGACTTTGTTCCTAATTAATTGTGCTGCATATATAGACTACAATTTTATTACCAAAGCTTGTACTTGAGGTAATGGATATGATTACAAACCTTTTTAGTTGAAGTTCCTGTTTGGTCAGTTGTAGATTGATGATGTCTTGACTGAATCTTCATATCGAAAAGGGATACGTTTTAGTAAAAACTCAAGTAAGATGCAATCTAACAAATGGGTGCCATTTGGTCGACTCTAAAATCATACGGAAAGCAAAAGACATTATAGCTAAAATTAACATTGTTCTTACCAAAGCTATAACAAATCTAACGGAAAAAAATAAAGGACATACATATTCAATGTACGATTTAAAAAAAAATTAAAGGTAAGACATTTGTCCTCTTTTACCTTCGATTTCTTTTTGATACTTCCATGTTTGAGGCCATAATTGTTTCCTTTTAACTCAAAAGCTCACAATCGTCCCTGTGTGGTTGAAATTTTGATCCTCTCCTACTCAATACTGCAATCGATTAATCATTGAAGAACAAAGCAAATATTAGTATAGATTTTCCGAATAAAAAGTTTGTTGATTACTATGTAAAATAAAAAAACAAAACGAGTCTACGACTTTAAACTTATGCCCATGGCTACAGATGGATGGATCTAATATTATACTGTTATTTGGAGTTGTTCCATGGAGAAGAGCAATCCGATCTCTCTGGATCAGTGATTTAGGTTATGACATGCGAAAATTTAGGCTATTCTTGGTGTTGTCGAAACAGTGATGCAATAAGAATGTAATGGATCATTAATTGGTCTTTAGTAAAATTTTGGTTTGCTTCAGAATATCACGGGCCAAAATGTGTAGATTGAATTTTATTGGGCCCGGACATTGAGTTTATATTATAATAATGTTGTATTTGTGAATCTCAAATTATGTTTAATTCTCAAGATTTTCTTTGAATACATGGTTATTATTGTTCGATAGTAGTAAATTTATTTTAAAAATTTTCATTTTTTAAATATAACTAATTATAGTTCAATTTGTATGTTGCACATACTCCATTAAACTTTAAATTTATTTGTTAGTGTTACCAATCTCTTTTTTGTTAGTGTTATCAATCTATGTTTCAGTTTTTAAACTTAAATAATTATTTAATATGCAACTCGAAAAACAAAAGATTAACTACCGAAATTAAATTACAAATTTTAAAATTATGGGGGTTAAAAAGAATTGTTCATTACAAATAATAATTTAAGACTTAGCATTTACTGATTTGTCGAGTGAAATTGGGTTTTTACAATCCATTTGCAAGTGGAACTTGTGTTCAATTTAATACTTAATTCAATTTTTTTTTCTCTTTAAAAAAAAAAATTATTTCCTCCTTCCTGATAATTTCATTTATTAATATTTTGGTTATTACGTTTAAGTATAATCTTGAATTTTAAACATTTTCAACTTCAATCACAAATTTATAAAATATTTTAAACAATGTATCAATTAATTAAATAACATATGAATATACTTAAAAACAATAACTTACATTGTTGAAATTTTAAAATTCATTTTGATAAATAAAAACGAAATTAACAATGTAAACAAAATAAACAAAGTCATATCCTTATGGAAAAGCGTAACCCCTAAATACCAGTTTGAAAATTTGATTCCATAAACAATTCATATATGCTGCACTTCTATCAATATCATTATCAACACCAAAATATCTCCAGAGATTGTTGATGGTAAAAAACTTCTTTATTTTGCCGTCACATTTACACATCCTTAGGACATAAGCTTTTTTAATCTCTCTTATTACCTCATATGCATTCGTCCAGAGATTTGTGTTAACCCTTCTTTGTATTTTATCAAACTCCTTAACTGTCTCTGACGTCAGAGGCTTGACAAATATTGACAAAATTTTGATACTTCTTTGTTTTCCATTATTTCCAAGATACATTGTAATAATGCCATAAACATAAATTGCATCTTTGAAATTGCATAAAGCAGCCTTACGAAATAAGTTTAGACCCTCATCTTTTATGTTTTCATAAAAATAAAACGAGATTGCTAACCGATATAAGACCTCGAGATTTTCATTCAGGCACAATTTGATGTATCTTGTGCTTGCTTGCTCTTTCTCTTGCAAAAATGGAGTGAAATCAATTTCGTGTAGAGGAAGGCGGGACAAGATGTCACAATCATCACATACTTCCTTCAACTTCTTGCAAACATAACGTAGGTTCAGAAGCGTTGACAATGATAAAATAGCACATTTAGACGCTATCTTGATGAGGATAAGATCAGACAATAATAAAAGATATGTCTTATCAACTAAGGAATTTTGAGTTTGATTGGCCATTACTTTGAAATCGAAGTATGAATCTGTCAACAAAGTAGATCTTTGTTTCTATATTTATAAGGAGAAAATGATGTTTGAAGAAACACAAATGTTTAAGTAAAGCGTTGTATATAAAAGAAGCGACGTTATGTATAGGCACGTTTGTTCGCTTTCCCAAGTAAAAGATATAACGTAAAACTTTTTAATGTTACTTTTTTTGTTTTCATGAATTATTAATTAATAAGTTTTCGAATGAAAGTTAACATAATCTAGATCCAAAGCTAGATACTAAGTTTCTTTTCCGGTTTGAGGCAACCATTTTTTCTATTTTCTAGCTAATAAGTAATTTAAATTACAGACATTCTAAAATTTTTAAAATTTATAATTTGCCTTAAACTTAAGTTCCATTTCTTTCAAATCAGTCGTCCTTTTCCGTAATACCATAACACTGTTTTTCAACCTACACAAAACATCTATGACAGATTCATGAATATATGTTAATTTTTAAATCCTTCTTCTTTTACATTGTTTGATTTAATATATAAATTCAGACTCCTCTCAAGAATACATGTGTTTGTGTACTTTGAGACTTCTAACTCTTCTGATACTAATTACTCTATTTGTGTAGCATTATGATTGCATCTCCTATCAACACTTCAACACCAGATTTTAGCCCATACACAGAAATGGAGTTTGATGTGTCGGAGTACGAGGTTCTTGAAAAAGGTATAACCCAAAAAAGGGTTTCCATAGTAATACATCAAATTATTATTCAGATAAAGTTAATCATTTTAATATTTGTAAACAATTAAAAATGCATACACAAAGGAGTATAATTATGATATTGATTTTGATTGTTCCTCTTAAGAGTTTGATTCCGAGAAATCGATGAAATACTAAAAGAGTCCAATGTCTGAGCAGCTGAGATACATAAGGCAAAGCAAAGATATGATATACTTCTTATGATAGAGAAAAAATTAGAAATGTCTTTGGTCCTGCTAAAGTTGTCAATGTTCCCAAATTTCAAACTTTTTTCATCTAATTAAGGAAAGAAAGAGCAAGTGCACAAAAACATGTAGTTATTGAGACCACATATGGATTCGTTTGGTTTATATATAATAGTAACTATTATTTCAAAATATATTTAAGGTTACATTGATGATGGTGATACTATATATAGTTGTTAATAATGTGGAGATCTATTCTGGTATGCACAGTGTATTAACAAGAGAATAAGATGAAATAATCTAATATACACTGGTTGTTGTTTGTGAGGACAAGTTCAATTGCCATTACTAAGGAATTCACCAAGGTTATTGTGGGTTTTAGTTACAAATAACGATGAGCTATCAAGACATTTTTGATAAAACATAAGTGCATACAAGATGCTCTTTTCATTCACATCTATTGTGGAAAGGTAGATAGATCTGTACAGAAAGGGTGTGGTCCACAGATGTTTGCTTTGCAAGGGCAAAACTATTATCTATTGGGTTCATTGAAGCATAAACCTAGTGATTATGCTAAGTTCTCACAGTTGTATATTGTTGACACTGTCAATGAGATCGAGAACAAAATGAAAGTAATGAGGTTTGTTTACAAAATACATAAATATTTTATCATTTTTTAAAATGTTTTCAATTAAGTTGAATGTGTACATATTCGTTGCAGCAAAGGCTCTAAGGATACTAATGAAAACAAGAGGCAGAAAATCAGAAAATAGTTAATTGCTTTGATCATAAAGCTTTTAGACGACATAAGTCCCTATGTTAAAACATTTCGTTCTGCAAGAGACATGTTTGATATGGATGAAGGGGAGGGATTACAGATGAAGATTATTTCTAAACGTGAAACTAATGGAATGTTATGTTGTGAACCAACTGTTTATGAGATTGCTGCATTAATTCTAGGAGATTTTGATAAAATTTGGAAAAACATGACATTCTGCTTGAAGAAAAGTCTGGAAAGCTGAAAAGAATTAACGAACTTCATCCTTCCTATTTGGCACTCTAGTATCCATTAATATTCCCAAGGGGAGAGGATGGATACAAAGTTAGAATTAAGAAGCAAAGAACAGCTGGTAAGGGTGTGAAGACAAATCAGAATATCAGCATGAGACAATGGTTTGCATTCAGGTTATAGGAACATGAAAATGAGAAGAATATTCTACTTAGATCCAAGCGTTTACTTCAACAGTTTGTAGTCGATGGGTACACAATGATTGAATCTAATAGACTAAGATATGCATCTAGGAACCAAACTATGTTGCGGAGTACTACTATACAAAAGGTTAAAGAGGCAAAAGATGCATGAAGCTCTGATTTGAGTAATCATGGAAAATGTGTTGCGAGTCCAAAATCATTTACTGGAGGTCTGAGATATATGCGGTCAAATTATTTGGATGCAATGGCTATATATAAGAATTTTGATTTTCAGATCTTTTCATCACATTCACGTACAACCTTGAATGGCATGAAATAACTAGATTCGTTGAGAAATGTAATTTAAAAGCAGAAGACCGGCCAAACATCAATTCTAAGATGTTCAAGATCAAGCTTGATAATCTAATGGAAGATTTGACAAAGAAACATATGTTTGGGAAGACTATTTATGGTCTATGTATATATAAATATCAGATTTACATACTATGTGCTAAATGTATTGCTTATTGTTGAGATGATCGATTTTAATCATAGTTATGCTATTGTTACAACTATGTACAGAGTTGAGTTTCAGAAGAGAGATCTCCCACATGCTCATATTCTTTTATTTATGTCTCTGGGATATAAAATTTTAACTTCGGATCAGGTCGATAAGATAATATGTGCAGAGATTCTGGATAAAGATTTGTATCATGAGCTTTATGACGTTGTGAAAGATTGTATGATTCATGGTCCATGTGGTTATGCAAACCCAAATTCACCATGTATGGTTGATGGAAAATGTTCTAAGTTTTTCCCTAAAGTTTATTCAGATTATACACAGTTTGATACAGAAGGATATCCAGTCTATCAGAGAAGGGACACAAGAAGGTTTGTGGAGAAGAATGAAATCATATGTTGTAACAAATATGTTGTTCCTTACAACAGAACGTCATCGTTGAGGTATCGAGCACACAAGAAGGTTTGTGGAGAAGAATGAAATCATATGTTGTAACAAATATATTGTTCCTTACAACAGAACGTCATTGTTGAGGTATCGAGCACACATTAATGTTGAATGGTGCAATCAAACTTCTTCTTGCAAATATATTTTCAAGTATGTCACAAAAGGATCAGATCGTGTAACTGTGACAGTTGAGCCAATGCAACCTAATTAAGAAAAGTTGCTAACAGAGGCTAACAATAATAGGAATGAAGTTAAAGACTGGTTTGACTGCAGGATCATACTAAACTAATTTTGCCCCTATATTTTTTGTCTAATTTATTTTAATGTAAATGTTAAGCGTTTGATTATTAATGAGAATAGTATTGATCTTATCTAATATTATACTAAGTCTCTTCCGATATGTGTCGGCTTGTGAAGCTACTTGGAGAATATATAGCTATGACATTCACAATCATTCTACTCCTATTGTGAAGTTGTATTTTCATGAAGAAGGGAAGCAACCAGTTTACTACAACAACGATGATTCATCTGATGTTGATATCGGAGAATTTGAGTCTGATATAACTTAATTTCTGGCTTGGTTTGAGTCAAATAAGACAGATGACAAAACTAGGCTTATGTTATATGAGGAGATCCCCAATATGTATGCATGGGTTCAAAAACTGAATATATTTAAAAGGAGAAGAGATAATAATTTTGCTTTAGGAAGGATCAATTATGTTCCTAAGAAAATAGAAGAATCCTATTATCTGAGGATGTTATTGGGGCATCAAAGAGGTCCAACAAGTTTCACAGAATTGAAAACAATCAATGGTGTTGTGTTTGAGACATACAGAGATGCATGTTTTGAATTAGATCTACTTGAAAATGACAGAGAGTACATTGCAACTATAGAAGAAGCAAGCTTTTTGTGTTCATGTCAGTATACTAGGAGATTGTTTGTGAACTTGCTTACTTTCTGATTCATTGAGTTTTCCTGAGGTTGTGTGAGAGAATACATGTAGGTTTTTATGTTAAGATATTAATTACAAGCTTAAAACGAATTTGAAAGCACCATGTATATATATTTCATATTCTTTCAAAGCTGAAGTGTTAATTATTTTTTTGGTTAAAATAATGTTTTTGACCAAAGTCACAAATATGGCAGGTCTTATCTTAAGTGATGAACAAAATAAGAGTTATACTCTCCAAGAAATAGAGAAGCTTCTATCCAGCCATGGTACCTCACTCAGGCGATATGAAACAATGCCACAACTCGACGGTGATCATTGTGAAATTACAAATCAATTGGTTTTTGATGAGAGGAATTACAACCAAGCTAAAATGAAAGACTATCTTGATGAATGGCCACCTAAAGCAACACAAGAACAACAAAAGATATTCGATAACATACTTGATGTTGTTCTACATGAGAGAGGTGAAATATATGTTGTTTCTGGCTTTGGAGGTACAAGCGAAACATTTCTTTGGAGGTTGTTGTTTGCTGCATTGAGATCACGAGGAGAGATAGTTCTTAACGTTGCATCTAGCGGAATAGTTGCTCTTTTGTTAGAAGGAGGTAGAACTGCTTACTCTAGATTCAAGATACCTATTAATGTTGCTGAGTCTAGCATATGTTCTATGTCACGGGGATCAGAAGTTAGTGATTTAGTAATAGATAGTAAGCTAATTATATGGGACGAAGCTCCTATGACCAACAAGTATTGTTTTGAAGCTCTTGACAGGACCTTAAAAAACATTATTCGTCATCCGGAGAATAAAACTTTTTGGTGGAATTCATCCTACTTGTGGAATGATTGCACGTTTAGAAAACTAACTAAGAATATGAGGCTGTTTTATGATATTAGTGTCAATGACAAGCAAGAAATATAAGACATTTTGAATTGGCTCTTAGATGTTGGTGATGGCTGTTTGGCATTGCCAAATGACGGAATTGCAAAAATAGACATATCTGAAGATCTACTGATTATTAATCATGATCATCCTGTTGAATTTATAATTGAGACTGTGTATGGTAATGGTTTACTAGAAACCAGAAGTCTTGAATTGTTTGAAGAAATGACAATTTTGTGTCCTAAGAATGATATGTCAATACCATTAACAATCTTCTGCTTGAAAGACTTGATAGTAAGTTTTTTTTCAACTTTGTCAATAGTATTTTATCAATAAAGTTATGTTATATGTTTATATTTATATGAGTTTATCAATACTTTCAAATGCATGGGAGGAAAGAACATATATGAGTTGTGATAGTATTGACCCATCAGATCATAAATCCCTAAGTAATCCAGTTTACACTCCATATTTTCTAAACAGTGTTAGAGCATCAAGATTACCAAATTATAGTTTACGACTTAAAGTTGGTTATCATGTTATGCTACTCAGAAACCTTGATCCAGACGATGGGTTATGCAATGGAACCAGACTACATATCACTTAGTTAGTTAATCATGTGATTGAAGCTAAAATTCTGACAAGTACTAAGATTGGTAAAATAGTGTTAATTCCTAGAATGTTTATATGTCCATCAGATGCAAGAATTCGTTTTAAAATGAGGAGGAGACAGTTCCCTCTTAGTGTTTCGTTTGCTATCACAATTAATAAAAGCCAAGGACATACTCTTAGACATGTTGGACTGTATTTGCCTAAACATGTATTTTCACATGGTCAGCTTTATGTTGCTTTGTGAAGGGTGAGTAAGAAATCAAGGTTGAAGGTTTTCATTACTGATAAGAAAGGAAAACCGCAGATGAAAACAACAAATGTTGTGTATAAGGAGGTTTTCCAAAATGTTGTTTAGTTATTACTCTGCTATTTGTTAATATAATTAGGGGTGACTATGTTTTCTTTGTAATATTAACTTCCTACCTTGTGATGTTAACATGTTAGATAATATTATGCTGCATTTTAGTTTTGAATTATAAGGACACAAATTTGCATACAAACCATGAAGTCAAAAACAATTGTTTTTACTATGTATCTTATACTATATTGATCATCAAACAAACACAATAGGGCAAACAAAACAGTTTGTATTCTACATTGTTTTATATCTATATACTTTGATATATTCAGTAAGGGATAGTTGAAGTTATCTTTTTTTTTTGCTATACTATTTCATGTTGTGCGGATCGTTGTTAACATGATCAATTATGATGCATGTCTTGAAATAATGGGGATGTTAAGACTTATGACCTGCAAAATCATACAACAAAACATTAGTTAATGCTAAGTTGACTTTATAATACAACATTATTTTTTTTTAAAATAGCAAGAGTTCTGCAAAACAATGCAACTGTTTTTTTTTTTTATCATTGCAGATTTAAGTTAAACATATTCAATGCATCTTGGATTTCATATAAACAAAGTGACAATGACTAATTCTTGCTGTAAATTATTAGTTTAGACAAAGATAACGTTAACTTATCTTTTTAATTCTCGAGTCAGGTAGCTATTCCATTCTCTAAATCTCTTAAATGTTTGTCTTAACACCTGAGACTGTAAAGAATTCCACATCATATATTATTCGATCAAACATAAACATAAACTCAAATTTGTAGATGACACAAAGGAACTAAACTCTAGAGCTTTTAATTTCCTAATCTCAATGCTTCTTAATTGTTTCAAACACAAATTCAACATAGAACTTAATCCTGGAAATTATTTTCCAGAATCATAAAAAAAACCATACATAAAATGCCACCATCTAGAGATTCACAATTTTATTTTAAAGGTAAATTGCAAAAATTAATTGTTAAGGATTGTATCTTTACCTATCTGACTTTCATTTTTCAGGTCGAGGATAAATTCATATCTAAAAATCATCATTCTCCAACAACACCTCCTCTGAATACCTTGGATCTGAAACAATAGAAGAACAAATATTATACCAATATCGGTTAATTATCTTAAAACAATTGCAATAAGATTTGTATTGGTGATAGTAAAATCTAAACGTACACAAATTCACCTACCATTACCGTCACAGAAACAAAGATTTGAAGGAGAGAGTGATTTAGTGATGGTTAAAGATGACTAATCTACATCGATCTTGCGTAGTACAACATGTTATTAGGGTTAAGACGGCAAGCTTCGAACCATTTTTAGGTTATGGATCGAGTAGTGGTATTGTTTTCAATTCAGTCGATTCAGTTGTTTTATCTACTATGGTATGTTGTTGGTTATGATTCTTATAAATGGGCCATCGTCAATCTTTTTAGTTTAAGCGGGCCTTTCAAGTGTTTCATTTAAACACCCAATAGCTACAAAATTAAACCAACTAAGTATAAGATAATTTATTTTATGTAGATAATGCTTGAATTATATCCACAAAAATTAGATATAATTCACAACAGAAACAGAATATTGATTTGTTTTTAAAATGATGATCCCAGGACGAGGCCTAACATAATACCACATTTACAATCCGCGATTATTACCACTAAAATTTTCCGATTGTATAACATCACAAAAACTATATAAGCCCACGTTGCCATCGCGGATACCATCCTAGTTTGTTGTTAAAGTGTGTTCTTATGCGTAGTGAATATATTTTTGACAAGTGCACTTGATAGCTACCAACATCCCCTTGTTTTGTTTTTATGTGTGCAGATGATTGAAAATCTCAAGTGGATACATTTGATATTGGATCTAGAATAAATCAAATATATCCACTTGGACCAACTTTGGGTCGGATCGGGTTAGGTAACATGGATCGTGGGCTCTGATGACATATTAGATTAAACCTTCGGAGTGAACCTGCTTTGATACCATGTTAGATTATGGGCTTAACTCCCAATATGGGATAATATTCTCTAATATGGTGGAGGCCCTCTTCTATTGGAAATGTTATTAATCTCAAGACATTGAATCTTTATGGTTGCTCAAGTATGGTGGAGCTCCCCTCTTCTAATGGAAATGCTATTAATCTCATGAAATTGAATCTAGTGGGTTGCTCAAGTCTGATGGAGCTCTCCTCTTCTATTGGAAGTGCTATTAATCTCAAGGAATTGAATCTTGAAGGTTGCTCAATTCTAGTGGAGCTTCCCTCTCTATTGGAAATTCTATTAATCTAAAGGAATTGAATCTTGAAGGTTGATCAAGTCTAGTGGAGCTTCCCTCTTTTATTGGGAATGCTATTAATCTTGAGAAATTGAATCTTGAGAATTGCTCAAGTATAATGGAGCTCCCCTCTTCTATTGGAAATGCTATTAATCTGAGGGAGTTGAATCTAAGGGTCGGGGTTGCTCTAGTCTAGTGGAGGTCCCTTATTCCATTGGAAATGCTTTTAATCTCAAGGAATTGAATCTTGAAGGTTGCTCAAGTCTAGTGGAGCTCCCCTCTTCTATTGGGAATGTTATTAATCTTGAGAAATTGCTCAAGTCTAATGGAGCTTCCCTCTTCTATTGGAAATGCTATTGATACGAGGGAATTGAATCTAAGGGGTTGCTCTAGTCTAGTGGATGTCCCTTCTTCTATGAATCTTGAGGAATTGAATCTTGATTGTTGCTCAAGTATGGTGGAGCTACCCACTTCTATTGGAAGTGCTATTAATCTCAAGAAATTGAATCTTAAAGATTGCTCAAGTTTGGTGGAGCTCCCCTCTTCTAATGGAGATCCCTTCTTCAGTCGAAAATGCTATTAATCTTGAGGAATTGGATATAAGGAGTTGCTCAAATCTGGTGGAAATCCCTTTTTCTATCGAGAATGCTCATAATCTTGAGAGATTGATTCTAAATGGTTGGTCAAAGCTACAAGTCCTGCCGATCAACATTAACATAAAAATCCCTTTATGAACTTGACCTCAGTGACTGCTCGTTGATGAAACAATTTCCTGAGATTTCCACAAACATTACTGCTTTAAAGCTCAATGGGACTGGAGTAAAAGAAGTTCGTTCATCAATCAAGTTATGGGTTCAGCTTAAGTATTTGTCTATGTCATATAGTGAAAACCTTGAAGAATTCCCGCATGTTTATGACTTCATCACAGAGTTGCATTTGAGCAATACAAGAATACAAGAGATTTCTCCATGGATTAAGAGAATGTCTCATCTGCATAAACTTATAATCAAGGGATGCCGAAAACTGGTTTCACTCCCAGAGGTTCCAGAATCCTTACAAATCATAGATGCAGAAAATTGTGAGTCTCTTGAGATGTTAAATTGCTATTTTCATAGTATAGAGTTTGTTGGCAGTCTCAACTTTGCTAACTGCTTCAAACTTAACCAAGAAGCAAGATATCTTATCATGACCTCAAGTTTTGAAAAGGCAGTCTTACCTGGCGATAAAGTGCTAAAAATTTCACTTACAAAGCTATTAGGAATTCTCTGTCACTGACATTGAATGAAATTTATCTTCCTAAAGACTTAAGATTTAAAGTTTGCTTCTTGTTGGTTAATAAGGGTGACGTGGAGGTTGATGATAAGAAGATATCGGATTTACCTCATTTATACCTGGGGAAATGGAATGATATCAATGTTCTGTGTATATCAAGATTATTCCGTGGATATTTTGGAATGAGCATTTGTACACATTCAATCCTGAAGTAACAACGAGCTCCAACGAAGTAGTCTCCAAGTTCAAAACCGATGATGAGAATTGGGAGATAGGAGATATGTACTCCAACACTTCAGGTCAACAAAAGCTAAAAAGATAAATTAATTAGTAAGTTAAATATTCACAACTTCAAGTTGAATCGTTGATGTATACTTTAATTATATATTCTGTGTCATATTATAAATGCGTATTTTTTAGTTCATATCTGATTGAAATAGCTGAGGAACTCACAAATGTGTGTATCTATGTGATACAGCTTATCAAGCTTCTGTGAGGAGGAAGAAAGCGAGTGAACTGGAAACTCAAGACTGTCGTGGAGAAGTTTAAATGTTATCGTTGTTTGTGCATAAGTTAAATTGCAACCATCAAGCATACAAATTCTCATATAAATTTGCAAAGATCTCTGATGTCATTCTTCATAAGTAATTGTGCATTTTTTTTGTTTACATATTTGCAAACATCATTTTAAGACCTATAATATCTCTTTCGAGAGACTCTCTGCAATAACCTGCATAAGAAATAAAAAACATAGTAATGATCAAGTAAAACAAAAGAGACTGCTACTTGGGAAGAAAAGCTTGTAATGTTTACCTTCAGAGTTAGCTTGAAGCGTGTTCATTGATAACACAACACTATCAATGGGCTTGTGATATATATGCATTTTAGCTATATTTTATGCATATTTTGCACTAGTTTCATCACTTATGATATATGCATTCTCATATTTTAACCAATATTTTGCGTATTCTTCAATCTAGAGTCCTACGAGTATATTTTGCATTCTAGAGTCGCATATTTACTATTTCTTGAGTCTTTTTAGTGATTTGGAGCTACTTTGGAGATTGGAGACTTGGAGATTGATGGGCTGAGGCTTCATCATGTGATTCGTACTCCCCTTCAGCCGTAAGAATCATTCTTTGGTACTAGAAGTACTGGAACCGCACATGGCTGAGGCTCTCTCGGATGTAGCCCTTGTCCATGAGTTCGCGAACTTGCCATCCTAACTCGCGGGATTCTTTCGGATTCATGTGATACGCCAGTCGGTTGGGTAGACCAGCTCTCGAGACGAGGTCTATCTGGTGCTCAATGCCATAGATTGGTGGCAAGCCGGCATGTATGTCTTCCGGGAAGATGTCTTGAAACCGGTCTAGTAAGGCCTTCATCTCTGCAGGTTGCTCTATTTATGGGTTACCTGCGGCTAGACAATCCTTAGGGTTTGATGGTGGATTATTGATCCTTAGGTTGTTAGATATTGGAGAATCCTTCATTTAGGTTGATCTTAATGGTAGATTTGCCTTGATAATCTGAATCCAGATGGTAGGAGTTTTATTGCCCGGAATGTGTTTGATGAACTTCCCGAATGAACCTTTTATGAGCTTTTCTTCATAGCCATTGAGAGATGAAGTTAGGGTGATTAGTGGTCTTAGTGAACTTGTTTGATAATGCTTGTTGATCATTTAGTTGACAAATGGAAGTTTAGTTTGATTGATTGATTGACAAAGGGTTCAATCTCATGGAAGTGGGTTAATCTGCTTATGTGTTTCATGTCCTAGGTTGAACTTAATTGTTTCTTTTTGCATCATTAGTTCATTGTCATTCCCTTAAATCAATTGTCTTACCTAAGACCCATTGCTTCTATTTGATTGTCTTATTTTATTTTGCTCTCTTATCTTTGTTTGTTTTTGCTTGTTTGTGTTTTTCGTCTTGTTTAGTTTCTTTGTTTAAGTTTAGTTTGTTTCTTGTTTGAGTTGCGAGCTTAGTTTAACCCCCATTATCGATTGCTCTACCTTAAGTTTGAGTTCTTATGTCCTAATGTATAAGTACTATATTCTCTGTGGATTCGATCCTTAAGTGTTACATCGACATGATAAGCACGAGAGGTTTAATTGGTATTTTTGTGTGTTAAAACCTTTGTATCACTGTTACATTATATAACTTGTTTTGGTTCACCTCCTTTTAATTGTGTAATTGGAAAAATATGTCTTTTTGTTGTTCGTACTCCTCATCCTATAGGTCCTATATAAGCTTCGCCATTCTTACAAGCTTTGTACTTCTACTTCATAATAAAAGACTTATAATTGATAGACCATTGCAGCACCAGTTCAATATCGCCATTTCTTTCCCTTTCAATCCTTCTGAAGTTCACAGGAACCATCAAACCCATTTTTTTCAGTTGCTCGACTTCTTCTTGACATTTAATGATATCAAACAAGGTGTAGCAAATATAGTCGCTAAACATACAATTGATTTCATATGTATGTATCTCTTACCAGGTCAAGAAGGTGATACCATAACTTATAATGTTCCTCTTCACATCCAAGATTTTACCGCGCTGTGTGTTTGGAACCTTTAGTGGTTGCAAGTTGTGCGGAAACTGTTGGTTGATATTCAATTGGTCCAAATTCAACAAATATTAACATTTATATAAATTACGATTTTCATTGTATAGTATAACTAAAGGAATTAAAATAAATAGTTTATTGTAAAATTTATATTCCTCCTTCAACTAAGAATTAAATTCATGAAATCATCTTGTAGTCAATAAATACACTACTAAATATTATGTGTGCCATTCTCTATCAACTTCAAAAATTAGTAATAGTTTAGTTTCTAATTTTTTTAATTAAACAAATATTGCAAAATTAAATTGTTTTTCAAGAATTCATGTATTTTGGCTTCTTGTAGATGGAATTCAGAAAATATATGACCTTGAGTTTTATTATGTCATTAGTTTCAAAAATCAAGGTCGGTTTCCAACAAATGGTTTGGTTTGATGACATTTAGAAGTGGTAGCGACAACTTCAACAGAGGAGGTGGTCATGTTTGTTTTTGTTCCCATACTTTTTGTCTACGGTCTTGTCCTCTTACTAGATGTTATATTTTTCTGGTATGATGCATTGTCTTGAAAAAAAGAAAACATTGTTTAGAAACAATAATATACCAATATTGTGATATTTGAAGTTCAAAGATTACTTCGGCTTTCTGTGGTACTGCTCTTTTCCTTTCTCGTTCTGAGTGTAAAGTTGCTTCTTCTGTACACGATCTTTTGTTGTGACCTTCCTTCTTGCAGATGCTACATGTCATGACTCGACTTGCATGTGATACTTCTAGTGCATTTCTGTTAGATGTCTTTCTCTCTTTTGTTGACTCAGAATTAGGCCGACGTCTTAACACTCTTTTCTTACTCGACACTGTGATTGATTGTTTATCTGTTTGAGACCATAGTCGCTCTCCATTCACAGGCTTGATGTTGTGCTTGTAATTTTTTTGCCACAATGATGTAAGGAAAAAATATCCACATACCTGCAAAGAGAGAGATATGTAAGGTAACATATAAACAATGAAAAAGAAGACAACTGAACTCCAAAACTTACTCTTGTCGATTATCTCCATTTGAAATAATGACTTCAATGGCATGGCGAAAGGTATTCCGGTCAAGTCTAATGATTTACATGCGCAATGCCTCTGTCTAAGATTCACTTCATAACTCTCATTCCCCTTAATCACTTCAAACAAACCCTCTGCACTCTTGATTTTTGGTTAAATTTTAAAATTTTCATAACATTCAGAGTAAAATTTTAGTCTTGCAATTTTTAGCTACATCATGTCTCCTGGATATACGCTGCATCGTGTGTCTTCGAATCTCCTCAAGCATGTCAATAACTGGGAAGCAACATGCATCTCTTAAGGTACAATTTAAACTATCGCTGATATTATAGCAGACATCATTGCACCTTGTAGATTTAGAAAGAAAATGCTCTGCACCAGGTATTTGGTTATGTTCTCAATAGCTCATCATAAGCCATCTCATCAAAATTATTTAAGACATTTAGCTGGTACTCATATTCTCCTTCTGAACAACTGTATGCAATTGACCAAAAGAAATCATACTGAGAACTGGTGTACAACTTGTTCCATGTCGTGAATATATGCCTCGCACAATGCCTATTTTCTACATTTGGCAGTATGCTGGCAATGACATTACCCAAGCCATTCTGTTTGTCTAATATGACAGTCAGGTCATTACCCAGTCCTAACTGGCCGACATCATTTTTTTCATGCCTGACATAGTGACTGAAATGAGATGTAGAACTTATCAAAGATTTGCGTACCAGTGCTATGTGTGATTGTGACAATCTTAGTTACTCCATTTTTATTGGATCTTCTAATCTTAAGAGTCGTAGTCAAACAGCCGTGCAAACTTTTCTTCGTGTTGTTTGATCACAATATCCAAAGTCATTCTCCTTGCTATTGTACATATCCATTTGGTGACTAAAATGCCAAACCTCAATATAATTTCATCTCTGATATCAGTCCACGTTATACCAGGGCGTAGTTTTGCTTCATCTTTGAACAACAGAGTTATTGTTTTCTGTTTGAGCATCCCAGCTTTCTTAGATTTTGGATGGTCGAGTGAATCAACATAGACTTTGACCATCCACAGGCCGCTTGGTTTCACAACAACACAATAAATCCTCCAATGGCAATTCTTATGTGTGCATTTAGCTTCCAGTTGGGTTTTTGCAGATCTGCAGAGCTTAACGTTGTAGTTACTCTTCAGGACGTATTGAAGAAGCTGTTGTTTGAATTATTCCTTGCTGGGGAACGTCTGCTTTGACCAGAAGTATGGATGCCGATTATTTAGGTGTTTTGCTTTTGAAGATTCAACTTCTTCTCTGTTGAAATCCTCCCACTCCTCATCACTTTATACAACAAGTTGCTGTTGTTTTGTATCACCACATTGTCTCAAATCTTGATCAAGCAAGTCGTTTTCGTTGCCAGCATCAGCAGAACCCGTTGCTCCTTCTTGAAACTCATGTTCTTCACAATCATGTTCATCAATTTCATCTAGAAGATCAACAAATAGAGTATCATCATCTCCTTCTTCTACTATATCTTCTCCATCATCTACAACATTTGTTTCACAATTTTCACCATCAACGTTTTCATCAGTTTCGTGTATACCAGAACTGAAATCATTGAACTGAATATCATCAGCCGCTTCTTCGACTATGTTTTCCTCCTCATGATCACTAATGTCAATAGACTGTCTTTGATCATCAAAAACATCAGCTCCATAATTTTTCTCGGCAATGTTTACATCATCGTCTCCAAGCTCATCACGGGAATTAGTGGATTGAGGATCTTTATCTCTCCTTTCAGCTACATCTTCTTCTTCATCATCACTTATATCGAATATAGGTTCTGAAATTTTGTGACTAATGAAGATGTCAACTACGCCTGTCCCAGACAAAGTTCATTGCACATATAAAGTAATCCTTTGTCTCTGTCATTCTCAATCACTCTTGCAGATCCCTCAGCTTCATTACTGAGTTTGTACCATAGTTGTTCAGCGTATGACTTGGTCTCGTAATTCCCTCGCACATGCGTCACTAATTTGCGAGGAAAATTATCAATCGCAAATTTCCATAGCAAATAGCATGTTTTCCTGTAGTAAACTTTGTCATGAATTGATTGAAATGCTTCTGACAAATCTCTCATCAATATTGATGATGTATTTGGTATTATACTTTCATAGCGCCACATCTTGATATGTCTTTCTTTGATTCGGTGAAGAAGATAGAAAAATTATGATGAATTCCACTCTTACCTATCTCCTTTTTATATGATCCTTAAGATAAAGTTTTCCTAGATTGTATTTGATTCCTAAATTATATTGGATTCCTAATCAAATATAAAATAATGTAGATTCTAATTAATTAGTTTAATTAATTAACTAGTACGGAACTATAGTTGATAAATACATAAGTTATTAAAAATATTTTATCAAATTAAGAAAAACCAAAAAAAAAAAATTTGGATTAATCTTCTTGTTAATTTCTTCAAAAAGTCAAAGTTGTAATGCTGATAATACCTCTAATTGCTCCGATGAATTAGATTTTCAACCAATTGCTTAGAGTTTTTTTCTTCTTTTGATGGAGAAGTTTGTGTTACTACAGACAAAAATATATCATATAAATATGTAAAACTTACTAAATTTAACTACATATCTCGTTTTATGTATTGCTTAATTTTATTTAGATAAATATGAAATGTAAAATTATGTTGACAAAAAAATAGTTTAGATAAGTATCTCTTAATTATATTAAATTCTATATTATCGGGTCAACAAATTAGATTGTATTAGATAAATTGAATATTTTCACCTGATTTGTAAGATTGTTTTGGTCCATTGATCTCAGTTATTATTTGATTCGATCAATAACAACTGTTTTAAAAATTGCTAGCATAGATAATCTTAAATTATATTTTATATATTGAACTAGATGATTAGCTATATCGAAAATATATTTTTTGTATATATATTATGTGTGAAAATATGAATATGTAATATGATTAATTAGGTGTATATTGCTTGAAAGTTAAAAATTAGGAAAGTAACATAATTGTCCAAATATATAAGAAAATGACAATGAGGCGAAAAAGAAAAAGAGAAAAAGGCTCCTATGGAGGGCATTAGTTGGGATGACACAAAAAGAATGAATTTGGGTAATTTAATGAAGTATCAGAGTAAAAGGGGACATTGGTTGACAACGCTGCTCTGACAAACTAAATATATGGCTATATATAACCCCTTGTGGTTGCATTTGTTGAATTAGTAAGAGAGTTTGGGTTGGGAAGAAGGAAGCAGTAATTTTCTATTATGGAGATAAATGCTGGCGAAATGGAGTTTAGAGCAATTGAAGGAATAAAATTCATTCATTTCTTTTGTTATAGCGGTTAATAAATTCGTTAACTAAATTAATGGTTTCATGTTAAATGCTCTTCATTTTCTAAATAGGATGAAACGGTAAGGGTGAGTGTGATAAGAAGAGATTGGAAAGAGAATGGATATGGGAACATAATTTTACGGAGTATGTGAGAGGATTAAAGTACGAGATCGGTGTGAAAGAGAATGATGAGATAGCAAAGGTTGTAGACTTAATCAAGATAGAACTCGAGTTACAGTTTGACAACAACATGGAATTAAGTTATCAATGGCCTCCATGGAAAACAGGGACTGATTGGAAAAGATGTTTTCCGGTTTATTTAAAAGATGACGAACACATAGGTGTGTTCTTCAATATCGTGAAAGAATTTCCTGAAGTGTGTTTAAGGGCTAGTGTAAGTAACCATAGAAGGGATACGGCTGGAGATGGGAGGAGAAAAGGAATGGAGGTGATGTTGAATGAAGGAGCTGATAAGGAGGCTATGAAGAGGATAATTACTTCGCTAGCAGGTATGTAGATAGTTGCTATGTATTAATTTCATCAAAACATTTAGAGAAACGAAAAATAGTTTTCTCACATAATTTGGTGGGACTAGATGGGCCACGTTTTCGAAGGGATAAAGAAGGAGTGCAGGTAAATAAACCGAAACAAAAACCAACCAGTGAGTTTGTAAGCTATTTTATAATAAATTTTTGTTATTAAATTCCAACACATGACCGCTTAGGTTGAAAGACCGCTTGTTCGAATGAATCAGGAGGTGATAATGAATGTGAGGATGATAATACAACCAAGGTACCTGAAATTTGGAGTGAAGGGTATCCATTGGAGATATGGAAAGCGTTCATCAGAAGCACAACGATGGTGGTTGGAGAGTGGAGTGGCAGAGCTATGGTGGTGGGAGGAAAGGATGGACAAGAGCTGACGCTGGAAGATTGATTGCATTAGGGGGAAAAATGGTGAGTGTGATTAGAGCAGAATGTGGAAATTCAAGAA
>WJSH01001095.1:9615-25448 GCA_009757365.2 Lepidium campestre | reverse complement strand
AAGAAGATTAATGAAAACGAAATTGAATTAAACTAAAGAGAATTCTTCAATAGAAAGCATAAAGATTACAAAGCAACAAGTTCTTGCAAAGAAAACTCCAAAAGACTTAAACAAAGACGGCCTGATTCTTTATTCATGGGTTAAGAGGGGTATTTATAACTTTATTCCCAAAGAAAACCCTAATCCCAAAATAGGAAAATTAACATTTCCGGAAGGCCTACTCGACCAGGTGTGGTCGAGTGACTGGCTCGAGACACCATCTCTTCTCCATATTTTCTTCTGCTCGACCTCAACAACTCGAGCATACGTGTGCTCGGCCGCGACCACTCGAGTCTCCCACTCGAGCATGATGTCTAATACTTGTGCTCGGCCATGGTTACTCGAGTCTTCCACTCGAGCGTGTCCAGAGTTCTTCCAACTTTCTTCAAAGCTTATCCCCAGCTCTCAGCTCACACGTCACGATCTCCTTCAAGTCCATATTACTCCCAATTCGTCCGCCAAGTACCTAAAACCACATGTATGCAATGCAAATGCAAGATATGCTAGAAGAAGCCTAAAACAACCTAAAATGAAGCAAAACATAGTGAGAAAACGTGTAAAAGGGGTTGCAAAAGAGTCCTAAAACTAGTTAAAATACACATATATCAGGGATCACACTCACACAGATAAGTCTTTCAGGATTGAGAGAAGAACCCGATCCAATGTATTTCCAAGCCCCAAGACAAGAGAATGAAGTCAGGTTAGGTGCGAAATCGGTATTGCATTCTTCAAAAGCTCGATGAGACATGGGTAATGTTGGGAAGCTGCAAAATCTCTAGGTTTTCCAATATTCTTTGAAGTCTGTCAAGCTCGAATCAATGGTCACTTAAATCCCTTAAAACGTGGTTATTCCTCAAAAAATCTTGGTTCATTGTATGTTTTTGACTCACAAAATCCCAAAAAGGAAAAGCTGACTCAAGAAAAATTGAAAAATGACTAAAAATTCAAAACAAAAGAAAGGAAAATTGGTTAGTAACAATTTCCCTCCCCTAGACTTAACTTGCACCGTCTCGGTGAAAGAAAATCCAAGGAAGAGAAGGCACAAAATAAAATAAAAATGATGCATATTTACAAAAGTGGTGACTTGTTACCTCTAAGGAATGGAGATATTAGAGGCGTAGGCCTCTTCCCGCTCATAAATTGGATCTGGATCAGAATAGTAAATTAAATTGAACCAAGACCAACGAAAAGAAACGTACTTGGGCCCTCGGATCGGTCGGTCTAGATGCGGACCGATCGATCTCTTACTTTGTTGTCAGGAGTGAAACCCTTGGGATCGATCGGTGCTAAAGACCGGATCGATCGGTCTCATATACGTCCAACAAATGAAAGCTTAATTCTTGTCCACTAGAGATTTTCCTGAAATAATCTGTGTCAAGCACACCAGAAAACAATCAAAAAGCAAAATGAAATAAAACTATTCACAAAGATAAACATGGAAATGCCTCCCAAGTGCGCTTGTTTAGAGTCTCAAGCTTAACTTTGTTTACTGCCTTAAACAGCTGGCGGATCACCAAGAGAAATGGTTTCACCCTCAATGACAATAGTATCCGCAAAATATGGCTCTAGGCGCTAGCCATTAACCACAAAATCGCTTCCTGCAACATCCAGCAATGGTACAACTCCAGATGGTCTCACTTCCTTGATAGTAAATGGACCGGACCGCCAAGATCTCAACCTCCCTAGAAAAAGTTTCAGACGTCAGTTAGATAACAACACTTGATCATTAACAATAAACCCCCTAGGAAGCATCCTCTTGTCATGATTTTCAGTCTCAATACGTGGAGTCTTTTTTCCAACCTCTTCACAACCAATTACACCACAAAAGCTACTCTTAGATACTTTGAGAGGATACTCTTCACAACCAATTACACCACAAAAGCTAGCAACCTAGAATCCTAACTTCTGTTGGTCCTAAAATTCTAGACAAGCATTAGGTTCATGTTTGATATGTTCACAAACTTGCCTTAGATCAACTTCCGCAGTATAAGGACAATTGCTCACCAATTGCTTTTTCAGGCTTTTAAACAATCACTTTCAGTGCATTAAACAACCTAAAGATCATAAGCTAAATGGTCAATTCAACTTAAGCATTAATAATACAAGAGGTGAAGAACCCTAAAATAATCTCTATCTAGCTTCCATTCATTCATTCATCAAACCCTAAAAAATCCCTAAACTTGATTGGGAACTACTCACACATAATGAAATCAACACAAACAATAACAATAGATAAAGACATAATGAAATATTGAATTAAATTAAAAGAGGCTTTAGAAAAACTTCTCCAAAGTCGAATACAAGAAGATCCAAGGAGAATAAAAATCTCCCAACAAAAGAATGAAAAGTGCCAGAGAAAAAGAGAAAGATAGATCTCCAAAAGAGAGTGATGTCAAAAGAGAAAAGGATAAAGGAGGCTTAGGGATGAGATGTGGCTGCTCTCTCTCCTTTTATACTTAGGGTTTTTTTATCCTTAAAAATGAGTTGGGCCTTAAACAATTATGCCCAACTAAACAAAAACAAGTCTGGAAAATTCTCTTGCGCATCAGGACCGATCGGTCCTAAATATGGGACCGATCGGTCTCTTCCTTTTTGCTCCGTTCTTTGCAGTACTTTCTCTCGGATCCACCTCCAACACTCCACGCTTCCAAATCAACTCCAAATCACCTAAAAATCACTCAAAACATGCAAGATGCGACACAACACTTCTAGGACTCTAAAATGAAGCATATGCAAGTTATTGATCAAAATATGAGAATAAATGAATTAATACAAAAACAGATTTGAAATGTGGCTAAAATTCATGTATATCAATTGGCAGTCCTAATTTTTGAGAGTTGGTCACCACAAAAACCATATAGCCTTCTTGCACTCACATCTTTAGTGCCTTGTTGCATTTTCTTACCTAGCCAAGTGGCATCGATTGTCTATCCATTAGTGAGACTGCACATGTTTGAGATTAATGAATGTGAAGATTAGTTGATAGGCTAGTTTATGGATTCTTGTGAACGTTCGTTGTTTGGAAATGATTTGATAAGCCTTGAGAAGCTAGAGATAATTAGGAAATCATGTCTAAGGGCTGAATGTGGTCATTTTCGTTAGTTATTATAGGCTAATCTATGATGTGGTCTTGATATGTTTAGTTCCCGCTTTCAAACCTCTCTTTCAGATTGTCAGTTGTTTGCTTGAGGACAAGCAAAGGACAAGTCCGAGAGAGTTGATATACCTCTGTTTTTACCAAATTTTCATCCATGTTTTGGTTCATTTTCATCACTTAGGACTCATGCATTCATATTTTAGTGTAGTTTTTGATTCGTTTTGTACTTCAGAGTCCTAGATAGATCGAGTCCCATATTTTCGGTCTTTTGAGTCTTTTCGGGTGACTTTGGAGCATGCTTTGGACTTTGGAGGTTTGGGAATGGAGCTCACAGTCAAGGATTAGAATTGGATCAAAGAAGGGAAGAAAAAGATGAGAAAGTAGATTTGAAGCCGCAGCCGTCTACCCCAACGTCGACCCGGGAAGCTCGATGGCGTACCATCCACGCACACCTGGCGTAACGCCAGACTTGCACCCGGCGTAGTGCCACGGCTACGAAATTCCTGCCAGCGGCCACATTTCTCTCGACCACGGATAGCGCCCATGACACTTTTTCCTCTCGCCACGGACCCTCGGTGTATCGCCCACGGGTACTCAATTCTCGACTACGGCGTATCGCTACGGCAGTCTTTCCTCGAGCCACATGCACAACTTCTATCGTCCATCGCGGTCACGTTCCTGTCACCCGTTTCAATTATTAAGGAAAACTAAATACATTATATAATTAATTTAAAATGAAAATTTATATTTTGAACAAAAACAACCAATAAAACGTGAGTACTAGGATCCATGATCACGAGTTAATCTCAACCGTAGGATCAATATTAGTGTTCAGACCAATGAAACGAGAGTACTAGGATCCATGATCAGGAGTTAATCTCAACCATATGATCAATTATCTCGTACAATCTCAACTGTATGATCTTCTTCTTATTAACTGAAACCTAAAAACCTAATTGTCTACTTCTTCACCGTTGTCCGTCTTTGTCGTTTCTTCTCCTTCACCATTTCTTCTTCTTCTTCTTCTTCTTCTTCTTCTTCTTCTTCTTCTCTCAAGCGTATGGTTTTACATTTCTCTCGTTGCGCCACAAATTGATTATATCTCTCTCCTTCGCTATCCGGTACTGTAATCCTTAAATCTCTATCGTTGCATCATCACACAACCATATGAATTTTGTATAACTTTTACTTGTTGAATATTTGATAGGTTAGAGCACGAACCAGCAAGGAGGTAGAGAATCTAAAGGTAAGTTTTGGGATTTTGCTTATGATTCAGGATTTCATAGTATTAGTAATTATAACTATCTGGATTTCACTTCGAAAGTTGACTCCTTAGCCACTGAAAGAATAAATATAATTTTTTCTTGTTATCTCTAATTCATTCTTCTCATTTGAATAAAGTTGAATCCTTAGCCTCAAACATATACCAAGACGAACTAATTTTTCTGCCTGATTTGCCAAAGGTAATTTACTTATTTGTTCTGGTATTAGTTTTACTTATTTGTCACTTGGTAATGTAATCAATGTTACAATCTGATTCAGAAATGGAAGCAAGGAAAGGACTAATCTGCGGACTCCCAGCAAATGGAATCAAACCACAGCTCCACCAACAGCCATGAGAAGAAGCAGATGATGATCAAGAAAGTGATGTGGAGGAGATCACACGAGCACAGTACCGGCAAGCTTTGGGATACAACTTGACCCAAATTGAGGTAGACGAAAAATACATTGAACCTATTTTCCTCATAGCTATCAAAAACATGACAGAAAGTGCACGCAACTTTGCTCAACTGAAACATCCCAAACAAGAAGTAGGAGAGTCCTCCCGACGCAAGGCTCGTCGAGACTAAGGAGAAGAAGCGATAAGTATTAGTGATTTTTCTTATGAACTAGGCATCTTATCATATAACTACAATTAAACTATGTATTTTATATTTGATTTAAACTATGTCTTTTATGTTTGATTAATAAATTAGTTATATTTCTCTTTTAAAACTAAATGTATTTGAATTTAATAGTTTTTTCACTGAAAATTCTGGATAATAAAACAAAAATATGTGAAATTAAACCAAAAAAATTTTGGTTTTAACCTTATGTAAAGATGACATTTATGTAATGCAATTATATAGTTAATTTATAATATAACATAAATGCTATTGTAAAACAACTTATTGCATACTCTAAAATGCTATTGAAAAATATTGAATTATATATATATATATATATAATGAATTGTATGTGTATATAGAAACAATATTGAATAATTAAAAATTAAATATTCATATTAAAATCAATATGTAACATAAATTATATACGCTGTAATAAAAATATATATAACACGTAAATATCGCTGTTAAAAAGTTATTGATAATAAATACAAAACGTTATGAATATTTGTTTTATTGCAACATAAAAACCGCTATAAGACCACAAGATTTAATAGCACCACCGTAATCCGCTATCTAAAGTGTCATACCTATTATCATGGGCGATGATAGAGCATTTAACTAAACGCTATTATATCGTCAAATAGCGGTTTTCTGACGCTAATAAAACCTGTTTTTCATGTAGTAAAAAGCTAAATTTGAGACAAATATTGATGATTTGCTTGGTTCTATGTGGCCCAGTGACGTTGTTAGGTCTGTCCATAACTTCTTTCGGATGGGTAACTAACTTAATCGTCTTCTTGATCGAGGAATTCAACATCAAGAGCATTGCAGCTGCTCAGATTTCAAATATTGCTAATGGATGTTTGAGTATGTTTCCAGTTGTTTCAGCCATTCTAGCTGTTTCTTTCTTCGGAAACAGTCCCGTCATCTCGGTCTCTGCTTTCATTTCTTTCATTGTAAGTCCAACACTCATTGATTCTCTTCTTTGTTGTGATATAAAAAGCTTACCAGTTTTAATACTTTTTTCTAGGGAAACTCTCTCTTGACTCTTATTGCATCATTGGACTCTTTAAGACCTCGACCGTGTGAAACAGGATCAATCCTATGCCAATCGCCATCAAAACTCCAGCTCAGGATCTTGTATGTAGCCTTAGCTCTAGTGACAACTGGAGCAGGTGGGACGCGGTTCACCATTGCATCCGCTGGTGCAAACCCCATTATGAGCAACCAAAAGATCAAGGAAGCTTCTTCAACTGGTACTTCCTCACACTATATGCTGGAGCTATTATTGGTGCAACGACAATTGTATATACTCAGGAAAATGCTAGCTGGAAACTCGGGTTCGGTCTCTATGCCGCTGCTAATTTGATCAGTTTCATTGTTTTTGTCTCCAGGAAAAGATTCTACAAGCATGACAAACCCATGGGAAGTACCTTCAAAAGTCCCATCCGTGTTGTAGTAGCTGCGACAACGAAAAGCACAGCTGTGATTTCATCCAGAGAAGAAGACTATCACCGTGGGCTCGGAAAAGAGGCTGAGAGTTCCACAACGATGCCCTCCAACAACTTTAGGTGGAAAATAAAAGCTTGCAGTGAATCTAGTAGGGGTTGTCAAAATTTGATGTAAAGATTCATGAAACTTTAACAACAACTGATATAGTTTAACATGTGCAAGTTCCCGAACCGTGCAGCATTAAAAGACTGAAGAGAACTACTTAAATCAAAAAGACGGCTAAGTTAATAACATCTGGAGGCTATGTTCAGTGCAGGAAGTAGAAGATTTCAAAGAATTATACGAGTTCTTCCTCTGTGGCTATCCATCATCCTTGTTAGTACTCCCATGGTCTTGCAAACAAGCTTGATTGTACTCCAAGCTCTAGTCACAGACCGCGGTCTTGGCCCTCACTTTGAAGTCTAGGCCGGGTGTCTCCAAGTCATAATAATCATCTCTGCATGCATCGTTATCATGATGAACAACTGGATTACCTATCCCATGTACCAGAAGGTAGCTCATAAACCGCTTACACCGCTTCAAAAAGTCGGTATAGGCCAGGTTCTAACCATCCTAAGCATGGCAATCTCTGCGTTGGTGGAAGCAAAAAGGCTAAAAACAGTTAAAAATGGTAATCTTATGTCAGTTCTATGGATGTTCCCTTCCCTTGTTATAGTAGGAATAGGCGAAGCCTTCCAATTTCCGGCGGATATTAAATTATTCTATGGAGAATTTCCAGAGTTTTGAGGAACACAACCACTTCGTTGACCTTACTAGTGGGTACCAACATAAAAATTTATATAAATATCTCAAAATAAATATAATTTTGAAAACTAAATATTATTTCAAAATTTTTTTTTTTGCTCAAAATAGATGTTTTATTGTTTAGTTTTACTTTCAAAACTAAATAATAAACAAATTTACTTTTAAAATTTTATAACCAAAACTAGCTATATAGAAATTTCGAGTATGAACGAGTTTTGAAGGATTATGAACGTGTATCGGGTTAACAAATCATTTTTTCTAAGTACTCTATTCAATTTGGGCATGAAATAGATATTATGGAGCGGGTAGAGATCCAAAATATTTTGATCATTTGAAATTTAGGAGGTATGAGGACCTATCTCGAAAGTGTATTCAAGAGTCCTGTCTATCAAATACTCATTGTTTAAATAAATCACTGTTATAATATAATTTATAGAATCACAAACCAAAACTCAGATTAACACCTAAACTTTTTCGTTAATTTTTTTTACCATTTATATCGTCGTCTATAGTTGATGTGTTTGCTTCGTGGAGACTTAGCTCTTCCGGATTTGAGATAATAACTTTCGAATTTAGTATTTCTCTCCCTTATAAATTAATTTATGATCTTAGTATCTTATAAGTTTTTCTGTTTTAGGTTATAGTTCGGAGTTTCATCAGTCTCTGTCGGTTTCTTGTAACTTTGTTCTTTGGACGTACCTCATGAGGAGTTATTTGGACGTACCTCACGAGGAGTTATCGTGACTCCGCTGATTTATGTAATCGTGTTACTTAGTTTTGGTTAAATAATAAATGAAGGGCAAATAAAGAAAATCAATTGGACTCAAAAAGTTTTTTGTCTTTTTTTTTACTTGTTTGAAGTCTTCGTTGTTTTTTTCATATATTTTTTAAATAAATTCTTTTTGTTTATACCAGGATAATGATAAAGATAGCATGCCGACAAGATCATCGGGTGGCTAAATCCTTGACAAGCTTTCGATTGCATCAGGAGTTCAAAAAATTCTTTCCCCTTCTGGGGTTATTATTGGGCTAAGTGGGCTCTTAGACGGGAAAAGAATGATGAAAATAGCTTAAGCTATGGGGATTAAAAAGTTCGGCGATTTGGAGAAATTTGGGGTTGGATTGGAATAAGGCAAGAGCTAGGTGAAGAAGATGATGTTCAAAAGTCAAGGAGGGGTCTTTGGGATCGGTGGAATAAGTGGTGCCCGAGAGCTCAAACAGACGATGAAGTCCGATGTAAGTATTCATCTTCTTGAGGAACTCAGAGCACAAATTAAAGAGACAAACAATGAAACAGTTGTACTAAGAAAATGAATCAATTAAGCAATTAAGGAAGCAAACAAGAAAACCAAAAAGCAGAAAATGAAGTATTATATCAATCAGAGAAAACATAAAAATTATATAAGGAAGCCAACAACCAAATTGAACAAATAAGCAGATAATGAAGGAAGCAGAGAAGAAAACAAGTAAATACATTGCACATGAAAGCAAAGAAACAATGAAGAAAGAAAGGAATCAAAGAAGTATGCATGTATGTATGCAACAATCATAATGATTATGTAAATTCATTACCTGGTTGTGAAGCTGTAAACTCAATTCTAGACTGCAATTTTCAGTTTGGGCCATGTGGAAGCTGGTGAAATTGATGATGTTTGGACCACGCAAGCGTTGGATCGCTGAACATCGTTTGAGATTCTTGTGGTCTCACGATCTAAACTAACAGAACCTAAATCAACTTATGATGTGATAGTAGTAAGTGAAAATGAAACCATTATCTCTTTTCTGTCTTTGTGCTTTCGGTCAGAACTCTGTCCCTTCTTGTTTCTGTAAATATGGTTAAGCATGTAGTTATAATGGTTTGTTCTCCAATAAATACATGTGGAATATATTCAAAACCTTTTGATTCTCATATTTCTCTATTTGAAGCAGGTTGTTAATGAGTGTAAAGGTCTACCTCTGACTCTCAGAGTTACGGGCGCTTCAACTAAAGACAATCCTGAAAAAAATTTGGGAAGGCGCATTGCAGAAGTTATCAAGAGGTAAACCTGCTGACAAAACTCACGAGACTAGACTGAATCAAATGGAAGCTAGTTTTATTAATAAAATGTAAATTAAAACTGATCACATACCAGAGGGCTGATATGCAGATTTGTTTTCATTATCTACCATGTTTTAAGCGTATAACTATATAAAGCTACTTAAATACAACTTATAGAGGTATACATACCTATCTTAAAGTCTACAGACATTTGAAATCTCCTCGGAATCTGAATCCGAAAAAAGAAAAAAAACTTGTTTAGATCAGCTAAAATTGTAGAATTTACATAAATCAAGTCTTGTTTTTATGGTTTCTCAATCCCTTTGTTTTGAAAGCTACATAAGCAAAGGGATTCCCTGCTCACACACTCTTAGTTTCTTATACTCTTTTATTTGTTTTACTAGCTTAGGAGTCAACCAAGAATTAACCCAGAAACCAAGTTACGCTTTTGTCTCTGTTATCATTAGATAAATGGTATAAACCTCACTAAGTAAGCTCTTACTTAGAAGTTTGACTGCTTTTCGAAATTCTTATATCCCCATTGTTTTCAAACTCGGAAAGAGATTTATAGCCACTAGTTTGGCTTGTCAATGTAGGCAACTACCATCAACTGATTAAATAGCTTGTATATTGTTTGCTAATGTGTAAGAACCATAAAACTCTTTTTAGGGGGTTTTTCAGTTCCATTTCCCCATTCTTTTCGAACCAAATAATTAAATATTAAGCCGTTGGTTTTTGTTGTCAGTTTAGGCACTCCCATATCTTGTGTTATGTTGCAGGTTTGTGTTATTAGTTTTGGAAACTCCCATATAACTTCTTTTTAATTATGAAGCATACACATTCAGATGTATTTGTGTTTATGTAGTTATTTTAAACTCCCTTATAACATATTATAATGACTGTTTATATTAGAGTTTTTGTGATCTCATCATTGTGTATAATCTCTGAAATTGATTTGAGCTTTTTGCTTTCATCATTTCCCCTTTGTTTTCCATAGATAAGGACTCTTTTTCATAGAATAACAGTTTTGGGCCGTAGAGTTGTATTCTCATTAGGCTACTTCGTTTCAGCTAAGAGTTCACACATTCAAGTGTGTTAGTGAGTATGATTTCCAAAATCTATAAGCTTTATAGAGTTCACAGTTAGATAGTGTGTTAAGTCACTGGTTTGTGTTAAGCTTTAGGAGTTTTAAGCAGATGACTTGAATTATAAGTTTAAGCCGCTAGTTTTAATACCATAAGACAACTCTGAAACTTTATATTTGAGGGGCTTTATATGTTTTACAGCCACTGGTTTGGCTAGTCAATGTAAGCGATCAACTGATTACTTTTTAGGGGCTTTTTCGGTTCCCATTTACCATTCTTTTTTAACTAAATAATCAAATATTAATCCATTGTTTTTTGTTGTCAGTTTAGGCAACACTCCCATCACCCATATCTTGCTTTATGTTGCAGGTTTGTGTTATTATTTTTCCAAACTCCCATATAACTTCTTTTATTTATGAAGCACACACATTTTCAGATGTGTTTGTATGTATGCAATTATTTTGAATTCTCATATAACATCTTTTAATGAGTGCTTAAATTAGTGTTTTTTGATATCATTGTGTATGATCTCTGAAGTTGGTTTGGGCCTTTTTCTTTCTTCATTTCCCCTTTGTTTTCTATAGATAAGCACTGTCTTTTTCCATAGAATAATCTTTCTTAAGCCGTAGGGTTTTATTCTTATTAGGCAATTTCGTTTGAGCTTAGAGTTCACACATTCAAGTGTGTTAGTGAGTATGATCTCCAGAATCAAGAAGTTATATAGAGCTCACAGTGAGATAGTGTGTTTAAGTCACTGTTTTTTGTTAAGCTTTAAGAGTTATAAGCAGATGGCTTGAATCATAAGTTTAATCCGCTAGTTTTTTATACCATAAGGTAACTCCTACGAGACTAATCGAATTCAAGAGTTCACAACTCTGAAACTTTTTCCTTCAGGGGCCTTATCTGTTTTACATCCACTGGTTTGGCTAGTCAATGTAAGCATGCGATGAACTGATTAGTTTTTAGGAGTTTTTTATGTTCCCACTTCTCCATTTTTTTCGAACCAACTAATGAAATATTAAGCCATTGGTTTTTGTTGTCAAGTATAGGCACTCCCATATCTTGTGTTATGTTGTAGGTTTGTGTTATTAGTTTTGGAAACTCCCATATAACTTCTTTTAATTATGAAGCACACACATTCAGATGTGTTTGTGTTTATGCAATTATTTTGAACTCCCATCTTTTAAAGACTGGTTATATTAGAGTTTTTGTGATCTCGTTGTGTATAATCTCTGAAGTTGGATTGGGCCTTTTTATTTATTCATTTCCCCTTTGTTTTCCATAGATAAGGACTGTCTTTTTCCATAGAATAATCTGTCTTAAGCTGTAGGTTTGTATTCTCAGTAGGCAATTTCGTTTGAGATTAGAGTTCACACATTCAAGTGTGTTAGTGAGTTTGATCTCCAAAATCTAGAAGTTTTTTAGAGCTCACAGTGAGATAGTGTGTTTAAGTCACTGTTTTGTGTTAGGCTTTTAAGAGTTTTAAGCAGATGGCTTGAATTATAAGTTTAATTCGCTAGTTTTTTATACCATAAGGCAACTCCTACGAGACTGATCGAATTCAAGAGTTCACAACTCTGAAACTTTTTCCTTCAGGGGCCTTATCTGATTTATAGCCACTGGTTTGGCTAGTTAATGTAAGCATGCGATGAACTGATTAGTTTTTAGGGGTTTTTTCTGTTCCCACTTCTCCATTCTTTTCGAACCAAGTAATGAAATTTTAAGCCATTGGTTTTTGTTGTCAGTTTAGGCATTCTCATATCTTGTGTTATGTTGCAGGTTTGTGTTATTAGTTTTGGAAACTCCTATATAACTTCTTTTAATTATGAAGCACACAAATTCAGATGTGTTTGTGTGTATGCAATTATTTTGAACTCCCATATAACATCTTTTAATGACTGCTTATATTATAGTTTTTGTGATCTCGTTGTGTATGATCTTTGAAGTTGGTTTGGGCCTTTTTCTTTCTACATTTCCCCTTTGTTTTCCATAGAATAATCTGTCTTAAGCTGTAGGGTTGTATTCTCAGTAGGCAATTTTGTTTGAGCTTAGAGTTCACACATTCAAGTGTGTTATTGAGTATAATCTCCAGAATCTAGAATTTTTATAGGGCTCACATTGAGATAGTGTGTTTAAGTCACTGTTTTGTGTTAAGCTTTAAGAGTTCTAAGCAGATGGCTTGATTTATAAGTTTAATCCGCTAGTTCTTTATACCATAAGGCAACTCCTACGAGACTGATCAAATTCAAGAGCTCACAACTTTAAAACTTTATCCTTCAGGGGTTTTATTTATTTTACAGCCACTGGTTTGGCTAGTCAATGTAGGCAACTACGATCAACTGATTAGTTTTTAGGGGCTTTTTCAGTTCCCATTTCCCCATTCTTTTCAAACCGAATAATCATATATTAAGCCGTTGGTTTTTGTATTCAGTTTAGGCAACACTCCCATCTCATATATCTTTCATTATGTTGCAGGTTTGTGTTATTACTTTTGCAAACTCTCATATAATTTCTTTTGATTAGAAAGCACACACATTGAGATGTTTTTGAGTGTATGTAATTATTTTGAACTCTCATATAATATATTTTCTCTGACTGCTTATATTAGAATTTTTATGATCTCATTATGTTTGATCTCTGAAGTTGGTTTGAGGCTTTTTCTTTTTTCACTTCCCATTTTTTTCAGGCAACTATATATGAGATTGTCTTGACTTTTTGCTCATAAATGCCGACATAATGGTTAACCTTTTTTGGGGCTTTTGCAGTTTCCATATCCCTTTGTTTTTGAACCGAGAGATTGGTTTTATGCAGATGATTTGAATTATGAATTTAAGCCGCTGGTTTTTATACGTTAAGAAAGCTCTCATGAGACTGTACAATGTACATATTTAAGAGCTCACAAAATCGGACTAGACCTTGAACCTTTTAAGAGCTTTATCTATTGAAGAGGTAACTCTTTTAAACCAAGCAGCTGCTAGTTTGTGTCAGGCTGCAGGGGACATTTCATTGTTCATACCCTATTTTGTTTTAGATTACTTCCCATTGGACAGTTCTGAGAATATAACTCAAATACTTCATTTTTTGGGAATTTTGCTGTTCTCATTTCCCCTTTTGATTATCATTAGGCAACTAGTAAGGACTTTATTAACTTTAGAGTTCACACATTCGGACATAATTGTTGGCTTTTAAGGGCTTTTACAGATTTCATATCCCCTTTTACTTTAGATAATTTCCCTTCGAATGGACAGTTTTGAGACTAGAACTCAAAAACTTGATATTTTTCGAGGGCTTTTACTGTTCCCATTTCCCCCTTTGATTATCATTAGACAACTACTTTATTAGCTTTAGAGCTCACACATTTGGATGGACATAATTGTTGGCTTTTAGGGGGTTTTTCAGAGTTCATGCCCCATTTTGTAGGTAATGAGGATCTAGAATCATGAGAACAGCGACTCCACAGCTGCTATCAATTATTGGATCAATTCTCTGGCACTAGAAACTTCAATCTCCTTAAGATTCTCAACATGAATATCTTTCTTGTGGTCTTCCATTAGCTGTGAAAGATGATGTTTGTTTAATCCCTCATAATGTACAACATTCAGATCACAAGTTCTGATAATAGATTTGGTATGTATACCTTTTAAATTATAAGATGATGGATGTAACAAATCAAGGATTTGCTCTCGTTGTATATCTATAGAAGTAAGCATCTACAAATAAAGTGCAGCTTTTCTTCTTTGTGGATCTCTTTTTCCTGGTACACAAAAGACATAAGTTAGAACACAACATTTCACAGTTAAAACATATCCATACAGAAATACTTAAGGCAACAAAACCTTTTGGATCCTTGTGAATAAATACTCAAAAACCTTTTGGAACTACTCAAAGAGTTAAATGCAGATAAACTCAGAGTCAGATAAAGCATAAATCTTCTTACCTGTCCAAACGCAAACATGGAGCTATTGTAACCAACCACGACATTCTCCACCATAACTCCAGCCACTTTAAACATCTGCTCCTGTAAAGGAAAATGAAAACGAGCGGATTCTCAGGAAAAATCTTGAGCTTCAAAATGAATGCATAAAAAATGGGTGGAACAGACTTCTATACATGGGTAACATTCTCATCAGCAACAAGATCAAATGTGAATCGAGACTATGATTTACTTAGCCTTTGTTGTTGCCTTATACAGAAATCTCTGAACTACTAAGTGGACGGGTTCTTATGATAACCTAATTTCACCAGTCGAAGAAAAGACGAGAGATAAACTTGGTCAATTTTTTATTATTCTGCAAGATCAACATAGCTATGAACTTATAGATAAGAAAACCCTAATTGTTGTCAAAATCAATTGGCTAACAAACCAAGAAACAATGTTAAGTCCTCAATTACATATGAAAGTTACTACGACAGTAAGATTATACATTAGCACGAACATGTTAGTTAGCAAATTAATCCAAAAACACAGTACCTACTCCTCGAATATGTCTTAATCCTTAACCAAACATATACACAGAAGTTCGACGAAATCGAATCACTACGATAAATCAGAGAAGAGGCTCGAAAATCATCAAAAGATTAAAAAAGAATTGGCACCTGAACATTGAGATGTTTTCAGAACGCTGGATCTTCGTTGATTTCAAAGCTTCGAGACCTTAATATCTGAGCAGATCCAGCGCAAATCACTCCATCTTCTTCGAATTCAGCATGCTTCGAATCCCGGAAGAGAAAACCACAGACTGATGAGTGTGGTTCTCCCTCGAGATAGTGGTAACCTCCGGTGCAGAGCGTAGAGACGCCGACGGAGTGGTACGGTCGTTGAATTCGAAACGGAGCTTAATGGCAGTACCAGTCTCAGAGATAAACGGAATTTTTCATTGGGTTGGGTGATGGGAGAAGATGAGAATCACTGAGTAATTGAGAGAAATTTGAAATTTGTTTCTGAAGGGGAAAAGAGAGAGAAGGCAACGATGTAAAGAAGACGAGAGATTCGATCGGACGGTGGAGGGAGCGTGTTGATTAACGGCTGAAATTTATTGGGGATTTTTGATATTTCATGAGCGTTGGAGCGTTTTTTGAATTGTCAAACGTTGTGATTCGCTACAGTCATAAGCGCCACAAGTTTCTTCAGTGAACTCTTTAACTAAATATCCATTAGACAAAAGTGAATGTTACTCTAATGATGTCATGAATTAAGCAAAATATGGAAGAGAATTTTGAATCATTCTGATCCGAATTAAATTGATAACATCAACTTTTCGATACAAGTTTGACAAAAATAAATAATTAAATAAGTCAATTATGTAAACCCACAATGATAGGAATCCCGTAAAGGATCGAACTCTGAGAGAAGGCAAGGTGGCAGCAAGGCAGAAAGAGGAAGCAGTGTTGGCGATATGACTCGAGAGTGCGGCAATCTGCGGAGGTGC
>WJSH01001084.1:10429-22480 GCA_009757365.2 Lepidium campestre | reverse complement strand
TACAGTTTTTTTTTTTTTTTGTCAACAATTGGATCGACAAGGCCCGATCCATGGCCTAAATACTTTAACTAGAGCGAATGAGGATTCGAACTCCCCACCTGATGCTAAGCTACATTAGAGGTAAGCCAACTAGGTCACTTGATTTTTTGCATTTGATTATACAGTTAAAAGTCATTACTTCAATAATACTGAATTTGATCAAATAAATGTGTTTTAAAAATATGATTGATTAATGGCTTTGATATTTTAACAGTGATTATTTCAAATGTTTCATCAAATTTCACTTTCCAAAATTATTTTCTACCTTTATACAATCTGTGGTTTACATTAAAAATGTATACACATGTATTTATATATTTGCTGACTTTCACCAAATGTTTCAGTAACTTAACTCAGATCAATACTTATTTGTGGTTCTTCAAATTGTATCTGGTTTATTATCCCACGTAAATCATGGATCTTAGTATAAAAGAGATTATTATGAAGTTGGTTTGAACTGTGGAGGAGTGGGCCTGAGAAAATAGTAATGGACGCCCAGTTCGGTTGTGGCAGCCCAAGTGACCTTTAAAATGAGCTGTAATAAGAGTCAACATTCAAGAAAAAGAGACCTTAATCGAACAGAAGAATAAAGGGCATGAAAAGAGTTTAAAAGAATTGATTTTCCTTACCTATGTTACCAAAATAATTTGGTTAAATATTTTGAAAGAACTCCATAGTTAAGGGTATATATTATGGAAAATTTTTAGGAAGGATAACCTATTAGGAAGTGATTGTCGATACAATGTAAGTAAAGACAAATCATAGGAAATATCACATAGTGGTTTGTATAATTGATAACTAATTTATTAAAACCTCAAAAAGTAACATACTGACAGCCAAAACATGGTGGATTCACAGTACAAGAAAGGATGTGGAGACTAAGGATGCGGTCGGGCACTAAAAGTGTATCAGAATCAAATCTAAACGATTGTGGAGTTAAGAGAGCTCACACCATCGGAGATGATGATCTTGGTACGCAACAAGGATGTTGTGATCTATTAGTGGGGTGAATTTTTACACCCCGATTTCAAGAAATATAATAGTGTATGAGGAGAGCTTAAAAGACTTGATTTAGCTACCTATGTCACCAAAGTGCATTATCTTTTCGTTTAAACATCCTAAGAAAACTTCACAGTTAAGCGTGCTTATGTTAAAAAAAATTTATGCCGGGTAACCTACTAGGAAATGATTTTCAATATAATGTGAATAAGGACAACATGTAAAAGATCACATGATAATTTGTAGGGTCGGTAAACAATTATTTAAAATCTCTTTAATAATTTTAGAAATAATGTATCGGTCGTCAGAAAAGAGTAGGCTCACAGTCCAAGAAAGAACATCGAACCCACTATAAGTGTCAATCTGGGCATTAGTAAATCTTTAGTTGATAATAAATAGAGTTACGTTCCACTAAATTCATCTAAATAAAACTCATCCAATCTCTGAACATTCACTTATCAAACTGATAAAAATACTCTGTCGGACTAAGCATGAAATGTAAACAAGTAGTTAGAATTATCTCATTATAACGATTGTTAAATTTTTTAAGTTGAGTGTCTGTGACATTGTATTAAAAAATTCAACTTATAATGATGCAAATTGATTATATTGGTTCTTTTCTTTCTTCTTCTTCTTCTTGAATCAACAATTTTTGTTCTATTATAAACATTCCAGTGATATTTTGCTCACAAAAAAAACTAACTTAAGCTAAAGAAGTTTTACATGTTATGAAACGTGTCATAGACATGTGTCCTTTGAAAGACATTCACAAAGTTAGAGCAAATGTCCCACATGGACATTTGATAAATTGTTGGCCCCCATCACACTAATATATATATTCTTCATGTGATAATTATAACACATACCAAAATCAAATAAAAGATAAATATTTCTAGATAAACTCCTGTCTCATTAATCAATCAAATTTTTATTATATCAATTATTTTATTACTTTTTGATCGATATAAATTAAAATATTTATATTATTATTTGGTTGCCTTGTACTCTTCATATGAATGACTCGATCCCATATATATATATATATATATATATATATATATAAGTGTTAAATATTTAAATTTAGTTTGTGTGCTGTTATAATGCCTATTTAAGTTTAAATGCTATTAGTTAGCTTCTTTAAAATTTAAATAATGGTAGAATACTCATTTAAATGCTGAATAATGTTTGTTTAGATTTAATTTAAATATTATTATAACAATCGGCGTATCGCTTTAATATGGGTGATTAAGTTCCCATATTAAATATTAAAGTATTAATAATGGTCAATTTGACCATCCCAAATATAGATAATTATATTACCGTATTATTCATATTTAAATAATTATTTTAAAAATTATTTTAAAAATTATTTTTATATTTTTAATCAGAAAAAATGACAAACATTGAGAAGCTCAAATTTCTGGCTCTCAAAATAACTGAAGCAAATTATATAGCGTGGACCACGGATGTAGAACTGTATTTCGAGTCTCAGAAATTATCGAACACATTAAAAGAAGAAAATACCTTGCCCCCAAAAGATAAGGCGAAGGCGATAATTTTCCGGAGAAAACATCTCGATGAAAATGTAACGCATGACTATACGCACATTAAAGACCCAACAGAGCTTTGGAATGCTCTGAAAGGGTGGTTTGACAACCAAAGAGAAATAACTCTCCCGCATGCCTTAGAGGAATGTAATAACCTCAGGTTTCAGGATTTTGTGAAAGTATAGGAGTATAATTCTGCTATATTAAGGATAGTGTCACAGTTGAAATACTGTGGTAAGTCTATTACAGAAGCAGAAATGCTTGAGAAGACTTACGTTACGTTTCACAAAGAACACTGTATACTGCAAAAAATATATAGAAATTGCAAGTATAAACGGTTTTCTGATTTGATTGTGACACTTATCTTAGCGGAAAGAATAATGAACTCTTCCTTAAGAATCATAATTCCCGACCGACGGGAACTATGGCATTTCCTGAAGTAGATACGACGGATGTGAAAAATCCAAAGAGTAAAAGTCAAACCCATCGTGGTCATGGCATCGATGGAATTGCGGACGTGGAAAAACTTACAATAAACGAGGGAGAGGGTCGTTGAAATGGACTAGATCCGAAGATCCCCAAAAAGGAAAAGAAATCCAAAAGGATTCATTCCTGCAGCGCAATAATCGCTGCTTTAGATGCGGAACAATGGGGCATTGGTCCCAGGTGTGTAAAACGCCTCTACATCTTTGTAAGTTATACCAAGTGTCTATGAAAGGCAAAGAAAAAAAAAGTGAATCTCACGGAACATTTTGAGGATACATCGTACCTCAATGCTCCAGACTTTGCCTGCGATCTCGACGAGACCACTTATGTAGACAAATGAAATGTTTATGATATGACTCATAGTTTGCCTATAAGTTTAATGTTTAAATATAAACTGTAATGTATAATATCTAATGTAAAATATCCTATGTTTTTCAATTAACATAAACTTATTATATTCTACAAATGTTTTCAGAAATGGATCAAGGAACAAAAAGAATAATATTAAACAAAAAAAAAGGAAATATGTATAACAGATAGTGGAACAACGCACACTATTCTGAAAGATCAGAGATTTTTCTTTAACCTAAAACTGGCAAAAATTATTGTCAATACAATATCATGTCTACAAACCTGATTGAAGTCAGTGGAGAAGCTAATTTTATGTTGCTTAACGGAACAAAGTTTTCTATTAATAATGCCTTATATTCTTCGAATTCGAAGAGGAATTTACTGAGTTTTAAAGACATATAACTTCAAGGATATGATACTCATTCCTCAACGGAGAATGGAAAAAAATATCTATGTATAACTTATCACAAGTTTAGGAAAAGACTTATACTAGAAAAGATCCCAGAACTTCCTTCTAGTTTGCATCATACCTATATAGTTGCAATTGAATCTAACCTCGTGATCAAAGGAAATCTTGAGGATTTTACATTGTGACATGATCGCCTTGGGCATCCAGGCACCACAATGTTACGAAAAATAATAGAGAGCTCACATGGTCATTCATTGAAACCCTATGAGATATGTTTGGGTAATAAAATAACATGTGTTGCATGTTCTCTTGAAAAGTTGATCATGAGACCATTGCCAAATAAAGTAGATATTAAATCACCAAAGTTCCTTGAACGTATTCAAGATGATATATGTGAACTTATACATCCACCATGTGGACCATTCTACTACTTAATAGTGTTGATTGATGCGTCAAGCAAATGGTCACATGTTTGTCTACTGTCATCTCGAAATATGACATTTGCGAGATTTCTAACTCATATAATCAAACTAAGAACTCAGTTCCATGATTATCCCATTAAAAAAGTTAGACTAGAAAACACTGGTGAATTCACATCCCAAACATTCAATAACTATATTGTATGGTAACAGGGATAGATGTTAAACATCCTGTAGCACATGTTCACACACAAAATGGTTTACCTGAATCATTAATTAAGCGTCTGCAATGGATTGCAAGACCATTGATCATGAGATCAAAACTTCCAACCAGTATGGGGACATGCAATTTTACATGCAAAAAAGCTCATTCGGATAAGGCCGAGTGCACACGATAAATATTCTTCACTATAGTTAGCATTTGGTTGTGAACCAAATATCTCTCATCTAAGAATCTTTGGTTGTGCAGTATACGTACCTATTACACCTCCAAAACGTACAAAGATGGAATCACAAAGAAGGTTAGGAATATATGTTGGTTGTGATTCTCCGTCAATTCCTAGAACCACAAACTGGTGACATGTTCACGACACGTTTTGCCGATTGTCACTTTGATGAAACAGTATTCCCAGTAGGAAAGGATATTGAATGGTATGTACCATCACTGCTACATATTGATCCTCCTACAAAATAGTCTGAAATAAAAGTTCAACGAATTATGCATTTGCAAAGTATTGCAAATCAGCTTCCTGATTCATTTGCAGATACTAAGACAGTGATTAAGTCACACATACATGCTGCAAATATTCATGCTCAAATTGAAATACCACAAGAACCTGGAAAAACAGATGATACACAAGAGTCTAGAACCCGCTTGAAGCATGGTAGACATGTAGATTCTAAGGATAAGAATCCTAGAGAAAGAAGAGAAGCTGAAAAACATGATGTACCTAGAATAACAGAAAGCGTTTTGGAAGAAAAGAATCAAGAATCAGATGATGATATTGAGCATCAAGAACCAGAAAGAAATCATGAGATTTCGATGAACTACATCCATAATGAAAAGATATGGAATAAAAATGATATAGTCGATGACGTTTTCTTATATCTTGTGGCAAAAGATATTGATGGAGAAAACTATGATCCATAGCCAACCTCTATATTTGAATGTCAACAGAGACATGATTGGATCAAATGGAGAGATGCAATGCAAGTCGAACTTAATTCAATTAACAAACAAAATGTATTTGGACATATCGGCGTCACATCTAAAGAGGTGAGACCGGTCGGATACAAGTGGGTCTTTGTTAGGAAACAAAATGAGAAAAATGAGATACAAAGCTTGGCTTGTAGCTTAAGATTTTTCTCAATGACCCGATATTGATTATGAGGAAACATATTCTCCCGTTACGGATGCTATTACATTCAAATTTCTGATGAGTTTAGCTGCTAATGAGAATCTTGAGATGCGTTTTATGGATGTCGTTACTGCATACTTATATGGGTTATTAGATACAAATATCTATATGAGAATTCCTGATTGACTCAAAATGCCAGAAGCATCGACATCTAAACCTAAAGATCTGTATGCAATAAAGTTACAAAGATCATTATATGGTCTGAAACAATCTGGACGAATATGGTATAATCGTCTGAGTGAGCATTTGATAAAAGAAGGATATGTAAACAATCCTATATGCCCATGTGTTTTCATCACGAAAACAACAACCGGATTTGTGATAATTGCGGTATATGTGGATAATTTGAATATGATTGGAACTCAAGATGAAATACAAAACGCAGCAGAATATTTGAAGGGAGAATTTGAGATGAAAGATCTCGGACAAACAAAGTCTGTCTCGGCCTACGAATAGAGCATTCTAAAAAGGGCATATTTGTACACTAATCCACATACACTAAGAGAGTGTTAAAACGGTTCAACATGGACAAGAAAACTCCCCTCAATACTCCATTGGTCGTTAGGTCCCTTAACATTGAGAATGATCCTTTTCAACCTGCTGAGGATACATAAGAAATACTTGGTCCAGAAGTACCATATCTAAGTGCAATAGGAGCCCTCATGTATCTTGCAAACTGCACAATACCTGATATATCATTTGCAGTTAACCTCTTGGTCAGATTCAGTTCGTCTCCTACGCAGAGACATTGGAACAGAATCTAGCATGTCTTTCGTTATCTCCAACGGATGACTGACTTAGAGTTATTTTATTCTAAAGATTCAGATGGCCAAATGATTGGTTTTGCAAATGCAGGATACTTATCAGATCCACACAAAGGTCGATCGCAAACAGGGTATGTGTTTACTATTAGAGGGACTACTATATCTTGGCATTCTCAAAAGCAGACACTTGTAGCAACATCTTCGAATCATGCTGAAATCATTGCACTCCATGAAGCAAGTAGAGAATGTGTATGAATAAGATCAATAAGTCAACACATTCGATCCAGCAGTGGAATTCAAGAAAATATGGAGCTAACCATACTATATGAAGACAACGCTGCATGTGTTCGTAGAAGAACGGTGGATATATCTAAAGTGATAAAACCAAGCACATTCATCCGAAGTTTTTTCTCTTATACCCAAGAGTTCGAGAAGAATAAAGTCATTGAAATAAGATATGTCCAATCCTCCAATAACGCTGCAAATCTCTTAACAAAGTCGCTACCCACCACTTTGTTCAAGAAACATATCCACGACATCGGAATGCGACATCTACGAGATGTATAAAGATGTAGTTTTCATCATTCCAGAGGGAGCTTGCGTCATTGCACTCTTTTTCCCTTTCTATAGTTTTTTCCCACTGAGTTTTCCTGAAAAGGTTTTTAACGAGTCAACAAAAGACGATTAAGATATAACGCATGAAGCAGTAGACATGTGTCTCTTTGAAAGACATTCACAAAGTTAGAGCAAATGTCCCACATCGACATTTTATAAATTGTTGCCCCCCATCACACTAATATATATATGTTCTTCATGTGATAATTGTAACATATACCAAAATCAAATAAAAGATAAATACTTCTGGATAAACTCATGTCTCACCAGCCAATCATGTTTTTATTATATCGATTATTTTATTGCTTTTATAACAATACAAATAATTTATATTAATTTTTTTTTTTAATAAAAGACTAAGACATGATTATTTTTTTCTTCTCTTTCAATAAAATCTTTCAACAAGTTGTCATATTTTAGGTTTTTGTTTTCTTGAATATGATAAACAAAATTATTTATCTTTTGTGTGACATAGTTAATTGTACAATCTATGAGTTTTGATAACAATCTTCCATTTCCTTACAAAATATTTCAATACTTCACTAGATTTCTTACATTCCTCTAGAAAAACGTTTTTCGTAAATGTTAATTTAAAATACAAACCATACCCAATAAATATGAATAATTTCCATGTTTCAATGAAACTTTCAAATTTGGTATAAGATGTCATCAAACTATCATCTGTTATCATCACTTGCTTAATTCTATTTTTCCAAATCAAATAGGAAATTTTTTGTTTGTACTTCACAAATTGCTCAAATCGTTTCAAGTGAATAAAAAAGTTGATCCATTGTAAAGCTTTTTCTGGAGATAAATTCACAATATTATTGACAATTTTTGATTCTTCCTTAAAAACCTTTTTCTTTATGATAACATGGTTTTCCTTTAAGTTGTGTGTTTTTTTTTTTAAAAGACCTCTCTCTCCTTCCTTTTTTCTCTTTCTTATGCATAAGTCTTTGTGGTCGTTGATCTTCTTTCTCAGCGATAAGCCGATTTCACCGCCGTCAGGAAAAAGACCCTGCCGTTCATCTCCTAGTCTTTCCAGAATCTCACAATTACTACTCCTCTGACACGCTAGAATCTTAATTTTAAGCTCCCTCCGATTTTGCTATGCCGCCACCATGTTTTGACATGCTCGTCGGAAGTTTGGAGGTCTCCTCGCCGCGGTTACTCCTCCCAACTTGCATGAGAACGACATCAAATAGCTTGGATCCGGTGAGGTGATCTTTTTCGGTGATTTGTATATGACGAAGCACTACCATGGGGTCAGACGTCGTCGCCACCGTGGGTCCAATCCGCCGGCAAGTGCCTTCACGGATATGTTGCTAGATGCTGGGTATTCTCCTCCTATATCCCTTTCCCTTAAGCTGTTAGGTGTATCTTAGCCTAGATAAAGTGTGAGGATGGCTAGATCTAGGTTTTTTTTTACATGATCTAGTGGTGCAGGGCTAGGTGCTTTAGGAGAGTACTTGGCTAGGTCCAACGCGGAGATTTGTTAGTTTTTGGCGTGTTGGTTATGTTGGCTCGGTCTTTCTTGTTGTTGTTTTCGTGTGATCTGCATTTGGGTACTCGAAGCTAGTAGAAGTTTGGGCTTGAATGGTGTGGTTTGCTTGGTTATTAGATTTTTGAGATGCTCGTAGGCTTGAAACATGTCACTCCAAGGATGAACTATAGCTATTGTTGGGTCAGCTTTCGAGGGCGCGCCTCGGTCCAGCTCGTTCGTGGCAAGTCATTGGGGAATTTTGTTGATTGTCCTTGATATAGGAGATTATGCGCTGATCCTCAATGTCGGAGATCTTGGTCCTTTACAAGTGATGATGTGAGGTGCCTATTGGTCGGAGTCGACGGTCTCCTATCAGCTGGATTCTCCAGAATTCTTTTCGCCTTGTTGTTCTATTTCGTTTCAGATATTTCCTTTGTTTGCTTTGTTTACTAGATTGTCAGATTGTTGTCTGTATTTTTCATAACTTTTATAGTTTTATTTTATTCTGTTTCTTTGTTGTTTATGTATTTCTGTCAAAAACTTAAAATTGGTATAAAAATTTAACATTTTACCAAAAAAAAATATAGTTTTTCTTCATAGGAAATATGACTTCAATATTTATATATTATGCTATATGTTTAACCCTTGATTTTGTATTCTCGAAACATGTATCTCTATAAAATCAAAAACTTCAATATACATGTTTTCTGAATGCAAAATTTTTCTTACAATGTTAACAACAAAGAAATTTGTACCAAATCGCTATAGAAAACAAGAATTTATAATTTTCAATCCCAAGTATTTTACTTGTCGTGCTTAAAACTACAACAACCACACGAAATATAAAATGCACTTAGTTTAACTATCAATAAATATTTTTTGTACTCCTTTATGTTTTATTAACATATTGGACCTACCATATCCCCGCACATCATCAATACTTAAATAAAAAGCAACTAATACATTTTTTTTTTCTCATAAGAACTTACTTTCTCATTCTTTTTTTTCATCTAAAAGTAGATTATATTGATTTGGTAAGATTACAAAGATCCAACAACAATACACCATATAGAGAAAAATGGACGCAATAATTCCTACATTACAACGAGGATGAGAAGATGTCAATCCAATGATAAAATCAAAACTAATGATGAATCAAGCTTAGCGAAGATCACCTAAGGAGTTTTCCGCACAACATTCTCGAAGACGGGCTTCAAACTTAAAGACGATGACTGGAAACCATAGACTTGCTTTCTCTGAAAAAGATGAGTCACGATCTTGTATGTTCCATTGTTGAAAGATATCCCAGCTAAGCTAACTATGAAGAACTCACTCAATAAACTTGGGGAAAACCCATGACCACAACTACTAGGACCACATTACCAAATAAATTAAGGGGAAAGGCTATTCCCGAACAAAGATCCATCCAAACCTAAACAAGTAAACATAGGAGGACGATAAAACTAAACAAAGGCATCAACTTAATCAAATGAAATGATTAAGTGAAATCCAACCCTGAATTTTCTACAACTACTACCCATACTAACCAAGCAAAGACTCAACCTAAAAACTACCTTAACCACAAAGACAAGAGAAAAATCCAGAGTAAACCGAAGGGGAGGAAACCAGAGAGAGGGCTGGATCCGACGTTGTCACCATCGACTAGGCTCGAGGAACCGGTTGAGGAACTTACAAAGAAACAACGGTGGCGACATAGATACCCAACGAGAAGACCCGAGCTTTCCGAAAGAACTCATACACGGCAGAACAGACAATCCCAACGGGGAAATCTGTGATACCAGACCCGACTCTTCACAATTAAGACGAAGCTCTGATAATGGTGGAGCAAAAAAAACCATCGAATCACCGGAAGCCATTTTACCCACGACACCTACATATCTGGAAACTCCCATAAACTGTGGCAAAGGTGAATAGGAAAACAAAAAGACGAGACAAAGGGGAGCAGGTGACGATGAAATTGGAGCTGGAGGATGTAGGACCAAAATTTAGATGATGGGCACTCTTGAATTTTAAAAGATAAATATATAAGAACACAAATAAAAATACAACTTTGATACCGTTACTTAATCGTAATCGGAAATGAAGCAGAGTCAAGATAAAATCTCTCTCCTTAATTCTTTTAACGCCCATAGTGTGCCGGTTTGATGCGTTCAAGAATCCCATGATAAAACTACTTCGATTTCTCTCATCTCGCAATACTTGAAATTAAGAGCTAATGAACTCTAGAACCATGTTGTACTCTCAGACTCAATAGAAGATAAGAAGATAAAGAGAATTGTGAACTTTTGTGTGTTTCACCATTGTTGTTCGTAATTATTGTTTCTTCCATTTTTCTTTTTCACAAAAAAATGTTCTCTTATGAGAAGATGAATCACTTGGTTATATAACCAAATATTCAACATAAGAAATAAAGAGGATTTATGAGAATTAATTCTCAACATTTAAGCCATTCATTTCATCCTTGTAATGAATTCATTTGTGGTTACACAATTCACAATTAAGGAGATAGAATTGTTGAATTTTTTCAACATTGTGACTTAACTACATTTTGGAAAATAAAAATAATTATTAGGTTTATTAACCTAAATAATATTTTCCAAATGCACCTCAATTTCTCATTCACACTTGTTTCAATATTGACATGTAATTACACTATCATATAGTGCTTATTACAAGGAATCTAAAGAGTCTAAAATTTGATAAATTTGAAATTCTAACAATCTCCCACATGAAGAGAAATGACTCTAAAAATATGATGACTAGAAAGACTTTACCTAACTAGACAAGACTCGACTAGACTCGACAAGACTTTTGAGAGTATAAGCGAAAAATTCATTGTATCTGATATGGTAGCATTTTTCAGCCTTGAACCACTCATTTTCATAATTGTCGGATTTACTCGACTAGAAGGTGAACATGATGTCTTGAACCTCCAATACTTTTATGTAAACCTAACCAACAACTATTGCACAGCTTCATTTTCTAATAGAACTAGGTTCTCTATTGTGTTCATTTTGACCTTGAACATGCATGGTTAATCATGAGTGAATTTAGAGAATATAGCCTTACCTTTATTCTGCTAGAAACGATCCCATTTCACACTCATTAGGTGATAATCCATTAGTTTTATTTTAAGAAGTATCCTGCAACACTTCACGTACATCTTAAAGCTATGAATTCAAATTATTAAAAGCAACGCTTATCCTTTATATACAGGAAATACTGTTCATCATCCTAGGAGCTGGGAAGAGAATAAGATCTCTCAGTGCTCTTTGTATATTCATTTTAATTTAGTTCTCCCTTTGAACCTACTTCTTGGGATCTCCAGTTATGTAGGTGGGGTGTCCATCAAACCTCATCTTTAAATCATAGGCTTAAACCTATTCCTCTTGATGATTTTACAACTTGATCTCTAAACAGACTGTTTATAAATTAAAGCGCTAGATTGTCATTTGACTTAAATATAATCCTATTATGATTACATTTTTTTGAGATCAGGC
>WJSH01001083.1:4744-58877 GCA_009757365.2 Lepidium campestre | reverse complement strand
ATCTTGTTCATTCCGATGTGTGGACCTCTCCATGTGCTTCTAGAGATAACCATAGATACTTTGTCACATTCATAGATGAGAAATCTAAATATACTTGGATAACTCTAATGCCCTCTAAGGACCGTGTGTTTGATGCGTTTAAAAACTTTGAATCCTACATATCTAATCAATTTAATGCTAAATTGAAGGTACTTAGAACGGACAATGGAGGCGAGTATATGAGCAAAGCCTTTCAAGAACACCTAAGCAAATAAGGCATAATCCATCAAACAAGGTGCCCATACACTCCACAACAAAACGGAGTAGCCGAAAGGAAAAACTGTCACTTGATGGAAGTCACTCGCTCCATCATGTTCCATGTGAACGTTCCAAAGAAATTTTGGGGAGATGCGGTGATGACCGCATGCTATCTGATAAACCGAACACCCACTAAAATCCTAAAAGATGTGTCGCCATTTGAGGTATTAAACAAAACCAAATCTTCCTTAGATCACTTACGAGTGTTTGGTTGTGTGTGTTTTATGTTAGTACCCGGAGATCTAAGGAACAAACTTGAAGCAAGGAGCAAGAAGTGTATGTTCATTGGATACTCTACTACACAAAAAAGATTCAAGTGCTTTGATCCGGACTCAAGGTGAGTTTACGTTTCCCGTGATGTCAAGTTTATTGAAGATCGAGGATATTATCAAGACAAGAATTGGAAGCAACTAGAAGACTTGTCAGAAACGTCACTTGACAGAGCCGCAAGCTTGAAATTTCTTCTTGAGCAACTCGGAGTTGAAACTACGACTAATCAATCCCGGCCCGCGTCCGATGGTCCACAAATCAATCCCACAGCCGCGGCCGCTCCGGACAGTCCCTCTGATCAAGTGTCTATGACCACGAATAGATTACAAGATGGTCTAAATCTGGGAGTCGATGCTACTCATTCTTCAACCCAGACGGACGATGATCCCACGGTCGCAACCACGAATCCACCAGACCATCCATCCGACCACACGTATGATCCATCCATAGACTCAGAGGCTCTCACTAGTCCAACCAACGGATCCTCTGATGTACCTGGACAGATCGTTCTGGTATTGCCTCTTCGCCAAAGTACTCGTCCCCGTCGTGCCCTAAAATTTTACAATGGTCAAGCCGTGGCTCTTCTGGCTCAAACGGTATTTTCGATTGACCTCGTAACACCTGACTTTCATGCTTTTCTTGGCAAGATAGATTCCTCAAAGCTACGATGAGGCTAAGCAAATCAAGGAATGGATGGAGGCCGTGGACAAGGAGGCCGCAGCAATGGAAAAGAACCATACTTGGGACGAGGCGAATCTTCCTTTGGGCAAGAAAGCTGTCACATCCAAATGAGTTTTCACCATCAAATATCATAGTGATGGGACAATCGAGCGCTATAAGGCTCGGTTGGTGGCTCGAGGCTTTACCCAAACCTATAGCCTCTACTATACCGACACTTTTGCCCCCGTCGCCAAGCTACATATGGTAAAAGTTGTTTTGTTGTTAGCTACTAATCTCTCTTGGGAGTTATGGCAGATGGATGTCAAGAATGCCTTCCTTCAAGGTGAACTTGATGAGGAAGTATACATGATGTCTCCACCCGGTCTTGAATCCAAAATTACTCCCGGCAAAGTCCTTCGTCTTCGCAAGGCTATTTATGGTCTCAAGCAATCTCCCCGGGCCTGGTATCACAAACTGAGCTTTACCTTATGTGATCGTTGCTTCAAGAAATCTGAGGCCGATCACACTCTCTTTACCCTTCAGAGACCGAGCGGTATAGTCATGGTCTTGATTTATGTCGATGATCTTATCATCTCTGGTGATGATAAGGAAGGCATCATTACCACAAAATCTTACCTTCAATCTGTTTATGATATTAAGGATCTAGGTGAACTAAGGTACTTCCTAGGGATTGAGATTTGCCGTTCTCCGGACGGCTTGTTTCTTTCTCAAAGGTAGTACACACGTGATTTGCTTGTTGAAACAGGAACATTAGCTTGCAAACCCGCCAAGACACCTCTTGAAGATGGCTACAAGGTCACTCAAAAGGGGGAGAAGGATGATGAGCCGTTCGAGGACATTCGACAATATCGAAAGCTCGTAGGTAAGCTCATTTATCTTACCATAACTTGACCTGATTTGTGTTATGCCGTGAACCAGGTGAGCCAACATATGCAAAGCCCTACAAAGTATCATTGGACCATGATAGAGCGAATACTCAAGTACCTAAAAGGAACCACGGGCCAAGGCATATGGATGGGCAAGAATGGAAGCTCGGATATAGCTGGATATTGTGACGCGGATTGGGCCGGTGATAGGAGTGATAGGAAGTCAACCACGGGGTATTGCACGTTTGTTGGAGTCAACCTAGTTACATGGAAGACTAAGAAGAAAAAGGTTGTGGCATGCTCAAGTGCGGAAGCGGAGTATCAAGCGATGCGAAAGCTTACAGATGAGTTAGTATGGTTGAAGGCATTACCCAAAGACCTAGGCTGCGAGACAAAGGAACCGATAACCATGCATTCTGACAACCAAGCCGCGATCCACATCGCGTCCAACTCGGTATTTCACGAGCGAACCAAGCACATAGAGGTGGATTGTCACAAAGTCCGGGAAAGAATAGAACAAGGGATAATTCTTCCTTGCTATACGCCAAGTATAGACCAACTAGCCGACATCTTCACCAAAGCCACAAGTGCCAAAGTTTGCAACCACATCTATGGCAAGCTTGGACTTCTGGACCCGAGTCATCCTTGATCAAAGGTCCCCTCCTAATAGATGGTCATACTCTTTTTCCCTTTCAAGTCTTTTCTCCCACGTGGTTTTTGGCTTGATAAGGTTTTTAATGAGGTGATCATCTATAAGCTTCCAAGCTAAGCCTTCGTTCCTTGCGGCTTAGCTTGAAGGGGAGTATTGATCAAAGGCCAATATCCGATCCAATAGCCTAAAGACCCCTCATAATAAGGCCATGGAATTTGGGAAATAAGAGAAGGAAAAGAGAAGGCCCAAGTAAGCCCACAAGAGAAAGCAACTCGTGCGTCCGAAGATGAAGCTCCCGCGTCTGTACAAGGAGCCGTTGTGGCCTTATCCACAACGGTGAGTCATCAAAAGCACCTTGTGCTGTAGGGCAACTCACTTGTATCTTCTCTTCCTATATAAACTATGTATTTTGCATCATTTCAAGTTAATGAGAATTCTTCTCTTCTCTTTCTCTTTTTCTCGAAATGTCTCTCTATCGTTCTTATGAAAGCCGGAAGCGATCCTTCTAAATCTCACACTAGGGAAGTGTAGTTTAGTTCGTAGTGGTTGCGTTTTCATTACTTTGATTGAATGTGATTGGAAATATGACCTAAGCTTCCATGTCGAAGTGCCAACTGCCAATGCCAATTTTTCTGCTGTTGAATAGCGGGTTTCTGCGTGTAGAAGCATTGCGCTAATATATTAAATAGGTTTCTGATCATTGTTCTCTGTGCATACCAAAACACCGCTTATAGCCGATGTGAAAACAGCCACGTATAGATACAAAGGCTCACCCAAAACCGGTTTCACGAGAACTAGGCGTTTACTTAGATATGTTTTCAGCTCATCTAGCGCGTTTTGGCTATCATTATTCCATTTGAAACTTTTTCTTCCCTTTGAGTAATTTTTAGAATGGTAGACACTTGTCGGAAGATCGAGAAATAAAGCGATTTAGGGCTGCTATTTTTCCGAAGAGCCTTTGCACATCTTTTGTCGTTTGAGGTGTTGTTAGGTTTACGAGTGCATTTATCTGCCTTGGGTTAGCTTCTATACCTCTCTCGGTGACGAGGTAACCTTGAAATTCTCCTGAAGTTACTCTGAAAGAACATTTTGCTGGATTTAACTTCATTCCATACTTGTTTAGTATGTGGAAACATTCTCGTAGTTGGGTAACATGTTCTACGGGATTCAATGTTTCAACTAACATGTCGTCGATATAAACTTCCATCGTTTTTCCCAGTAGTGTTGAAAACATTTAATTGACGACTCTTTGATAAGTAGTGCTATCATTTTTCAAACCAAACGACATTACTTTGTAGCAATAGATGCCGCAATCAGTTATGAATGCAGTCTTGTCTTGGTCGTATGGGTGCATCATTATCTGATTATATCACGAAAAGCATCCATGAATGACATCAACCTATGCCCAGTTGTTGCTTCGACAAGTCTATCTATATGAGGTAGTGTGTAGCTATCTTTTGGGCATGCTTTGTTTGAATCAATAAAATCAACGCATATTCTCCACTTCCCATTCTTTTTCTTGACCACGACTGGGTTGGCTAACCATTCTGGGTATCTAACTTCTATGATTGACCCGATTTTTAGAAGTCGATCAATTTCTTCATTAACTGCAATTACTTTCACGGGGCATATTTTTTTGTCTTTTTTGTTTGATGGGTCGGAACGTAGGATCTATGTTAAGCTCGTGCAATGTGATGTTGATATTGATTCCGGTCACGTCTTCGGCAGTCCAAGCGAAAGTGTTAATATTTTGTTTTAAAAATGCTATGAGCTCGATTTTAATGGTTGAGTTGAGATCGTTGCCAATATTAACTTTCTTGTTGGGGTTGTTTTCGTCGAGTTGTATTGTTTCAACGGACGTGATGTCAGGTTTTGCTATAGCAAAATCTTCACTCTCTTTATTTATGATATTCTGACTACTACGAATTGTTCTGACTCAATCAATAGTAGGGAATTTAACACATTGATGGTATAACGAGGCTACGACCTTCATGGCATAGAGACAGGGTCGTCCAAGAATAGCGTTGAATGTGGATGGTTTGTCGACTACGACAGAATTGACAGTTCGATGCACTCCCTCTGTAATGACGGAAAATTTAATTGTTCCCAAGGGGATAAGTAGTATCTCCCCCGAAAACAAAAGAGCCAATGGGTTCAAATAGTCTTAAAATTAAATAATAAGAAAAAAGGCAAAGAGAGTAAAATCATGCGTGATTCTTGGTTAACCCTGGTGCCACGCTGCACTAAGATTTTTTTGCTCCTATTGTTCCAGCTTCCCTCTCATCTCTACTACTCCGCTCTTATGTATTTAATGTCTTCTATCTCCTTTTCCAATTTTTTCTCACATAGAATGCACGAAAAATAAGAACCTTCAAATTGGATCACATCTCGATTTCACTACTCATTCTTTCTCATACATCCACATGTCTTTTTTTTTTTTTAATTCTTCGTTTCATTTTCAAAATTGATTAATTTTTGGTAGATCTATGTGTATGTGAAACAAATATACAAAAATGAAAGAAAAATGAAGAAAAAAAACGAAAACATCAACAACCGCCATATGTAGAGTTACAGGTCGGCATAAAATTTTATGAAGAAGATGAAGACGAATTGACAATTTTATATATCTTTAAAAGTAATAAATGTTTTATCAAATAATAAATGTATTAACGAGTAATATATTGTTAGTCATACAATATATATGTTAGTGCACAACATATGTGCTAATCAAAAACGTGTTTATCAGATAATAAATGTGTTATCATGTAATATATGTGTTAGTTATATAATATATATGTTAACACATAACATATGCATAATCACATGTTGTGTCAGATGATATATGAGTTAACGGATAATTTATGTGTTACTCAGATAACATATATGTAAAGAAATCTCCAACCATAACACTATATTTGATGTTGAAATTACACCATATTTGGTGTTTTAGTGTTTTACTTTTTGTTTCATCTCCAACCACACCACCAAATTTTACACTAAAACTACTATTCTCTATTATTATATTATTATTAAACTAAAGATTTTTTATTTTAACGATTTGATAAATACAAATTATTCTTATAACTAGTTTAATGTGTTATTATCTCTTTAAAAATTATCTTGTTGCAATTTAATTTTTAATTTTTTGTTGTTTAAATTTTCTAAATTTTGTGTTTTCAAGGTTTTAGTTAAAATTTATATGTATTTTTAATCTTAATCAATCTACGTATCAACTAATATGTTTTACAAACTAAAATCTTCAATTAATTACAAGTAAAATTTTATATAATTAACATTTTATGTTAATTACAATTAATGTTTTTTATATAACTACAATAAAAATTTCATAAAAATTAGGGTTAGTTTCTAAAATGACCCATTGACTTTGGACAAATAAAAAACTAACCCATTTTTTCCAATTTTTCTTAAGAGTCATATTATTTACAATTGTGCAATTATTGTTCTATTTGTTTGTTTCTTATTAAATTACATAAAACATAAAAATACCCAAATAGTGATGTAACTCTCAAGTATTTTCGAAAATATCATCTTCTTCAATTCTCTCAACCACCATTAACCACCACTAACAAGAAATTTACAAGCTCTACATGCACATCCAACTATCTAACTTTTGACATAATCTTTGAAATTCTCTCACCCACCTTCCAATCTTTCATTCTCTCTATATTTCTTTCGGTAAAACTCTCTAATTTTCATTTTCAAATTTTATAAATTCTTAAATCTTATATTTTTGGGTGATTTTGGTGACAAAAATAACATATTTAAGCTAATCCCCATCATTTTTGGCACTAAAATAAGGTAAATATGTTCTAAACTCAGATCTAGCAATTTTATTTCAGATTTCAAAGTAAACTTCACGTGCAGTATACAAGTCAACACATAGTTTAATTTTGTGATTGTCCAATTTTCTTGGTTCCGATAGTAAACTTCACGTGAAATATGCATTTTTGTCTTTGATCACAAAAAAATAAAAAATTGTAGACTACACTTGATTGAAGGTTACTTTTGCATATGATTGAAATTTAAGTTAGTTTTTGCATTTAAACTCAATTTTCAGGTTACTTTTGCAAATCACCCTATAAATTATAAGTAAAGTTTGGTATAGTTACATTTAAAATTTTATATTAGTTACAATATTTGGTGTGGATAACATTTATATTAATCATTGAAAAAATCAAATTTTGTGAATATATTTAAATAAATGAAACAAAAAAATTAAAATTTTATGTTATAGTGTAGTGAATTTGGCGTGATACTGTAGCAAAAACATCAAATTTGGTGTTTTGGTTTTTTTCAGTGTCTCATTGGAGATAATATTATACCAAATTTGAGTTTTTTTTGTGTCACATTAGAGTTGCTCTAATGAATAGTAAATATGGGGACAACGCATTAAATACATTGTCATTGCATTTAATATGTTTTCTCTTCTCTCTCCCCTAACAAGTGTTCGATAAGACTATTTTGATCTTTCTCTCAAAATCTCATTGTTACTTTACCAATTAAGATAATTGCATTGCTGATAATATGTTTTAGAATAATCTATCGTTATTCACCTAATATGCTATATTGTGCACTTAATTACGTTTTTGTGAATATTTTCTCATTTAGAAAGGAGTACTATTTAGTGAATATTACTTTAGGTATGTTTTGGTTTTTCTTTTAGGATTTTACTTTTGTGCCTTTTATAAAGGTGTTTGCTTAAAAAATATACAACACAAATTTTCTAAATTTTGTTTTGTGATTTTTGAAAGTGAAAAGTATTTGCGAGATACACCAACAATGACATATTACATGACTACATACACGAATTAAAAATATATATTATTGTTACACAAATTATTGATAAATGTATACCGACATAAACAAACTTACATTTAATATAGGGGAATAAGGGTAAATAACCGTAAAATTACAAAAATTTACAAAATAACCATGCTACAGTAAATCTCTGTATTTCTAAAATATATATCATTACACTATTTTCAATTTGATTAATAATTTATTTTTTTTTTCTTAAATATCCTCTCTATTTCTTTATTTTATTTACACTATATATTCTTATAAAAAACTAATTCAAATCTAAATTTCTTCTAAAAAAATCAATGATTTTTTCCTACACATACTTAGATATAAAGTTTTTTTAAAATGACCAAAAAATACTTTAAAACGAATATTTTATTAAATAGTTTTATATAGAACATTGTTGTGTTCTATTTATATAAAACTTATATTTTTTCTTACATTATATGGTGAAAAACCATATTTGTGTTTGTTTTTGTGGTTATTCTCCCTACTATATTATATAGATGTTCTATATTTGCGAAGGGTAAATTTGTCATTGCTACATGAGTAGAATAATGAATATGATTAGTTTTTAAGTTTAAAATTTTTATGGTCATATTTTTCTTTCTTATTATAGCGCAACCTAATACTTGTTTTTCAAGTTTTGAATCTTTGACTTTTTATAAATCGAAATATTTAATATTAAAATAATAATAAAATATTTCTCTTTCTCCGAATCTGAATCTTCATTCGTGACACCCTATAGACAGATTTTCTTAAAAATGATTATTTAGCAAATTCACCTTTTAATATTTATATATATACATATATATATATATACATATATATATATATATTTTCCCAACTTAACTTCATTCATTTTTTCTTTAACATTTGAAATTGCTTTTAAAAAATTCCAAAATAGGAGACTCTGTTACAAACAAGCGTTATCAAAACAGAGAAAGATATATTAAGAACCAGCCCGAGAAAACAAAACTTAGGATCTGCAGCTTCTCCTCTGATCATTCTCTAGTACAGACAATAACCATGTCGGAGCACCTGATGCTAAGTAAGAGTGGAAACGTCCCTCGCGTATTACACTTCGAGCAATCAACCGAGCCGCCAAATTTGCTCCGAAAGAAGAATGTTTAATAACGCGGTTAATGAGAGGAAGTGATGTTTCCTTCCAATGGTTCAACTGTGTTCTGAATTTTGGCCAATCTTTTGGCGAGAGGAGAGCTTTGACTAGACTGGAGTTTTCAAGCCAAAACTCCACGCGATTGTAACGAAGATCAACCAAGCTTTGAGTTGTACGCAACAGAGCCTGAAACTCAGCATGAATCTTGGACTGAGAACAAGGAATCACATCATGGGCATGTAAAATCACCTTACCATCGTCATCTCTCAGTCTCCAAGCCATGCCACTATGATTATTGGAGCCACCCCACACCACACTGATATTACATTTCAAAGATCCTTGTCTCGGGGCGGACCAAAACTCCAAGAGTTGAAATTGTCTTCTTGCAGAGGCTTCATCTACACATAATGTTGCCTGAAGTTTAAACCATTCTTCAGATTCCTCAAGTCCTTGTGCAATAAGAATATTGACATCCTGAGTTTTATCAGCAAAGATTTTCCCGTTTCTTTGTGTCCAAATTAACCATAGAAACCAAGGAAATGCTCTGCAGTAATTATTTTGGTGACTTTTGTTCTCCACAAAAAACAGTATTTGCTCTATGTAAGAGACAATCGAAACAGTACCATGAGTGAACTGAATCGTGTCCAAACTTGCGCAGCCAAAATGCAGTCGAAAAGAACATGTTGCATCGACTCAACACCATTAGCACAAATTTTGTAACTTCATTCATTAATAACTAAAAAAATATTACCAAGAAATTGACACATTGTTTAAAGATCTGGTTGAAACTAACCCTATAACATTCATAGCTAAAAAGTCTGCTTTTGAGTTCAAACTCTCGGGAACAAACGATAGAGAGAAGGAAAAAAAGAGACTTCTAAGTCTTTAGAATTCTTGGAGAAAGAGATTAAAAGCTGACCAATCTCGAGGCTCCTTGACAATCTTCAAAACCTCTTTACTATCCACTGCAAATCCTATTCACCCTTTAATATATTAGAATTTAATATTTTGAGTTAATTACAACTAAATTACAATTAAGACTCTTTAATTGCAATTTTATTAATTTTAATTCCAACCATAGTTTTTTAATCAACCAAACAAATTTCAATTTTAACCAAGTAAACAATAAACCAATAGCAAACTAAAAACCAAAAACCAATAAAAAGAAAAATCTTAACGTGAAATCCCTAACTCATCCCGAAAATATAAACAACCTACTTCATTTTTCTATTCATCCTAATTAAGTTGACTTTGCTAAAGTGTAGTTGAATTACAAATACTTGTGTTAAATATAGGATGCGCTGGTGATTTCATGTTGGATTTTGTTTTTGTGTGTTTTATGTTTTTGGAATGGCTGTGTGAAGTGCTGTACAAAGCAAAATTTTTTTTGAAATCACATTAAAATTAGGCCAATCATGATTTAGGTTTTATTTTGGTTTTCATTGCTGTAAAAAGTAAATTTTTAATTATGATAAGTTTTTTGGCTGTAGCCAAAAGTCTACGACCTAAATACATGTGTTTTACAAATTTTAAATCAATTTATTATTAATAAAACCATAAGATTCTCACTATAGATTACGTTAATTTACGTTATTATTATTAAAACCTATATAAAACTGATCATATATATATATATATATATGAAACTCTAAGATTACGTTAATTTATGTTATTATTATTAAATCAATTTAAGTAAAAAGTATTTGTATGTTTTCATGTTTTCATTATTATGTTAATTTTTTTTTTTTAATTTAGAGAAAAGCAAGAAGCGGCCAATCGTAATTTTAATTTAATTTTTTTTTGTCAACATTACTTTTAGATATTTATTAATTTCATTATAACATATACTTATATGTTTACAACATATATTTATTCCTTTATATATATTTTATTTTATTAAAAATATTATATATCAATTATAAAATCTACAGCATTTATGTTTAAAGTTTACCAATCAAGCTCTTATTTTTAAAAAATCAAAGCCTTAAATATACATCAAAAAAACCTACAACCAAAATATTTACAGCCAAAATCTTACAGCAAAAAATTAAAAGCCATAACCATTACCAATCAAGCCATTTGTGTGTTTGGATTTTTAGTTTGGCATCAATTTACTATGGATTTGGTTCAAATAAAAAATTGTTTGGTTGACTAAAAAATGATGGTCATGACTAAAATTGATAAAATTGAATGGAAGACTCTTAAGTGTAATTAGTCCATAATGTTAAGTTTAACATGTAAGTTTATATATGTCGGTATACATTTGTTAATAATTTGTGTTGGTAACAACATATATTTTTAATTCGTGTATGTAATTATGTAGTGTGTCATCGTGTGTAGCTGCCGAACATTTTTTCTTTTAAAAATATATCTATACTAAACACAAAATATTTCAAAAATGATGATTCGAACTGTACTAGCATCTCATTTTTGTAGTATTTCTTTTTATCATCAGTGACGATCTATACTAAAAATTAAGTAGTAGAAAAAAGAAGAATTAATCAAACATGATGTACAACTCAATTTTCTTTTTCAGAATAATATGTGGGTAGGAAACACTTAACAGAAAACAACTTGTAATTAATTGTGGCCTCACACCTTAAATTAAATAACCAAGTTTTGGCTTTAAGTGGTAATCAAAGTGTCATATCTCTAATCAATATGTATTAAATTAAGTAAAGTATTAATTCTAATAATCATCATATGTCATCCTCATGCCCATTATTAAATTGTATACCTAGTCAGATTTAAATAGACAGTAAGGCAAATTAGAGCCATATATTAAAATATTGAGAAAGTATTTCAATGTATACTTGAACGGGTTTCCACGTCCAAAAATTGAAACTATACATTCAACTATTATATTTTTTTGGGTAAAATATAAAACTATTTAAATGTATTTTAAAAACATCGTTGAATCATAAAGCAGATTTTCTCGCTCATAGTATTAAAGAATTGACTAGTGATTTTTTGTAGCCACTGTTCCACCAAAATAATTTCCACAATTTTTAATGAATTTTAAATTGACAACAAAAATTTATTTTAAAAACAAACGATTCTCAAATGATTGTGTTTTTTTCTATAGTTTTCATCAAATGATAATTCATAAAATCTAGTTGAATTCGATCCAAAAACACTTGACAATTCTATTGGACTCTTTTGGATCTTTGATATTTAGATATTACCTTGTAAATTAGGTTAAGAATATTGCCTATCATAAGATATAAAGATAAAGTTTTAGCCTCCATTGAATACAACAAGAAACCCTTTTACAAAGATCTAGATTTCTTGACATGGTATCAGAGTTTTGATCCAGTTCCTTTAGATTATAGTTTTAACTTTCACAAAAAAAGAAGAAGCAAAGAATACGAAGAAGCCGAAGGATGCTGGGAGAGAAGAGGTGTGAAAAAGGAGAGAAGGAGGGGAAGGTTATTGATATGGGATCGAGAAGAGAGTAAGTCATAACATAATGATTTGAGCTCTTTCAAGGTGCAGATGTCTTTGTTGATGGGAATATTCTTATTGAAGATTTGATGATCCAGATGATATACAACGTTCTGGATTGTAGTTTAGCGGAAGAATTTGTTTTTTGTATTTTTTTTGATGATGGTGATTCCAACGGATACGATGCTGATCCGGTGGTGATGAATTTGAATCCGACTAAGGGTTTAGCCTCCATCGAATACAACAAGAAACCCTTTTACATCGATTTAGGTTTCTTGACAAATTCATGCCATATAGTAAATGAGAAAAATATATTTGAGGGATTATAATCAGAACAAATATGTAGAATCTTAACCAAAAAGAAACGTAAAGAAAAACTAAATTATTTATGGTCTTGTATTGTTCATATAATGTTGATGAAAAGATTTTGTCTTGATGTTGATCATTTCTCTAGCTAACTGTTTCATCTAGAGGATTTTAAACTATTGTTCGTTTATAGATTTTTTTCTACAAATATAATATAGATTTTGGTGTGAAATTAGTCACAAAAATTATTAATATAATTGTGAGTAATTTGCTACAAATAAATTGTAAATCTTAGTAAGAAATTACTCACTAACATTTTGAAAGAATTTGTGAGTAATTTGCGACATGTAAGTTGTAGGGTTTTGTGAAACATTTGACACAAATTAATTTCAAGATATTTGTAGATAATTTGCTACAAATAAAATGTAGGCGTTTGTGAGAAATTAACGATAAATGTTTTGAAGATATTTATGAGTAATTTGCTACATGTAATTTGTATGTTTTTGTGAAACATTTACGACAAATTAATTGTAGTGGTTTATGAGAAATCAGCGATAAACGTTTGAAGATATTTGTGAGTAATTTGCTAAAACTTTATTCAAGCAAATTGTAAGAAAATTTGTCACAAAGTTTTAGTAGCAATTCTGAAACAATTGTCTACAATTTTTTCCGACACAATGTTGTCGGAGATTTGTAACAGATTTCTACATATCGTAATTTGGGATATAGGTAAATAATTGATTTTATAACTAATTTGTAACAAGCAAATTTTTTGTTACAAATATTTATAGCTACAAAAAACATGTAGCTATATTACACAAAAATTCGAGTGATATACACATTTAATTATATTAATTCCAGTGGATAGTAAGATGTGTTTGTTTAATTTACCTAGAATTTTTATTTTTTATTTTATAAAGAATCACTTAGCTGGAGATGTATTTCCAAAAAAAAAAACTAAAAAATAATTTTTTCGTATTAGAAATGTATTTTAGTATATTTTAAATGTTTTCAACTAATATTTTAATTTTATAAAAAAACATTTTTGAAAATTAACTATTTCCTCAAAATAATAGCCATAAATGTTATAAAAATAACTTGATATTTATTTAGTTGCAACTATAGTTTAAGTAACTAATGTATCATTAAGATAAAACATGATTTTTTTGTTATTTGTTATTAAGTCCATTTAGATGAACGAAATCACAAAACAAACAAACTTATATCAGAAATCGAATGATAGCCTCCTGAAACGTTCTCTGATCTGGATATCGAGACTCTCTTTTGACTAGTTTTCTCTGACGCCCATGATGCTACGGCATGCCGGCGTTCCCGTTTCTTGAATTTGTCTTCTTTGTTCTCCTCTTCATCTCTCTAGAACATCCTTACAACAATCAATCGAAGACGTCGTGCATCTCCTTGTCCAAGCTAAAGTTGCTATGCCAAAGGATGTCTCTGAAAGTGATTTCCTTGTCTTGCCTTTCGGTGACTCTTGCCTTATGGTGACTCCCTCCCTGTAGCTCTCTTTTTACCGGTTCTGATCGCGATGCTTCAAGCCAACCTGATATGATCCTCCTTAGATTGAACACTTCAGAGGGAGTATAGAGGATAAATTTGACTTGAACTTGCTTGTGAGAGAAGAAGAAGTCGAGAGTGGATCGTTAGGTCGCACAAAAATTGTGTGATGTAGCAGATCTCCAGGAACTACGGTTTTGATAAAAGGTGGCTGCGGCTCTAGGTTAAGAAACGGTGGTGGTGTGTTGTTGAGGTAATAACGGCGGCGGCAGAAGCTTCAAAGGATTATGATGGTGGAACAATGGATCTAAGGTTTGAAGATGGTGGCGGCTTCAAATAGGGTTTGAAGGCGGCGAGGGAGATGGTGTAGAGGATGACGGCGCCGCAGTGGCGGCGAGATGGATATATAGATCTCTGCTTACAATAGAACTCGAAGTTCACGCTGAAAGCCTTCTAAGAAGTTGCGACAAACCAAAGACAGTGGTTAGAGCTTCGTTAAGATTCTCTCTCAAGACGGTTATAATTTTCAGAGGTACTCCCTCTAGGGTTTTGTATGTAACTCTCACAAGAGGTTTTAAGCAACTCTATTCTTTAAAGTATGATTTTATTGATAGCAAGGGGTTACATATCTATAGGAGTCTCCTTGAGTACTTAGGAAACCATAAACCTAATGGGTCAAGAGCCTGTTAATTCCCTAATTAAAACAAATGTTGCAAACGGGCCACACTAATGGGTCTAACTTAAACAGACTCAATAACTGAAACAAAAAGTTCATATTAATATGCCTAATTAAGAGACTGGAGCAAAATGAACCATATTAATAAGCCAGACTCGATAAAAAGGCCCATCAGAGCTAAGGTATGCGATTCAATAGATTTTCTGGTACCATGCTGCACCAGATCCCTCTTTGTTTGAAAGATTTGTCCTCGAATCTAAAGGGGGTCTTCTACACACATCTTGCAATGATCTGACGGCTCTTCCTTCTTGTACATTTCATGCAGGGCTTTGACGCAAACTCTTGCTGCTTCATTCAAGGCGAAGCTCAAACATTCACTGTAGACAACTCAACATTCACTAGGAAGTCTCCAACTAATCTCTTCCATTTGTGGTCCAAGTTCGGCGTATGGAATCAGCTTAACCCATTTAAGTAGATAGGGTGTATCTTGAAGCTCCAATTGATTCTCCTTCGATTCTATGGTTTGTTGGAACCAAAAGAGACCTACTAATAACCTCAAAGTGGTCAGAGGTGCCGAACGTTTTTTCAGTTGGGCTGGACAGATCAGTTTCAGGCCGTGATGCGCAGTCAAACATATTGCAGATGAACCAGATTGTAACTCCTGTAACTCCCAGATCCGGACTCAGTTTGGTCTGATTCAAACTTGAGGATCTAGAAAATTGAATTAAGAATCCATATAACTTAAAATCGTAACCTGATTCAGTGTGGTATGCCTGCACGTGTCAAAGAGTAGACGTATATCTTCTGTGCCAGCGGATGAACGTCTTTGAGGAGCATCTCTTGAGTACGGCTTCTTAGCTTGTGGCTGGGGAGTTTCAGCTACACTCCAACCTATTCTTTCTCGATCCTTAACCCTTAATGGGTCGAGGTATTTACTTTCATCTCTTTCAATGCTTGGATCAATGTGATCCTTGCACTCAACCACAAGATGATTGGCGGCAAGGGGCTCTTCTTCAAGAAGAGTTTAACCTTGGGGTTTGACTCCATTGTTCTTGGTTGAACCTTTCGCATCTTCATTCAGCTGGTCCAACAACCAACCTGAATGGTCTTCTTCCACAAACCTTGATAGGGGCTGATCGAAGTCTCCATTACTTGAACACGGCGTGGCGATCAAGGGTGCCTTACGCTTCCGATAAGAGAGATGTATCAATCTCTCAGGGCTGCACGCTTCACGGAAAAGGATGATATGGTGTGTCAAGGTTTCACGGTCCATAGCACTTGACAAGCTGTCACGAGCTCCTCCTTGTTTTTCTATATTGTTGTAAACTCGTTTGTCTTCCACGAGTTTTACTTTGTGCTTTTTGCACACATCCAAAAGAGGAGGACTCCTCGTTCTCTTAGGGGTTTCATCAACCCATGGCCTACCTAGCACCAAAGAAGAAGTGGGAGAAGTGCACTTACTCTTGGTAGGATTTTGTCCATTGTTAATAGTATCAACAAGCAGAACAACATGGATCGCACTCACGGGCAGCTTGTGTCCGATGGATGCAGCTACAACAAGCCATAGTGGGGCAGCAAGCGTTTCAGAATTCGTTTACTCCAGAGGTACACGATGAGACTTGTCCTTCAAGCCACAAAGAGTGGATAGAAAACAAGAGACTTGCAGAGCAACGTGGTTGATAACAAGATGCAAAGTAGCATCCACGATACCAATAAAAAAGATTGTAGCGGACTCTGACGTGAAGTCTAGTTTGATAAATATGGTGCAGAACCATAGGTACAATGGTCTACCATTGGAGGATGCTCTTGATCACTTGGATCAATTTGAGCGGCTTTGTAGGACTGTGAGAATCAATGGAGTTCCAGAAGATTCAATCAAGATGATACTATTCCATTTCTCTTTGGGAAACATTGCTTCTCAATGGGAGAAGAACATGCCCTCCGATCTTGTGTCTACTTGGGAGAATATCAAGAGAGAGTTCATCACCAAGTTCTTCCCCAATCAAAAGACGGCCAAACTCCGCAATGATATTGCAAGCTTCAAGAAAGGACCTCAAGAGAGTCTACATGAGGGCTGGGAAAAGTTGAAAGGTTACACTAGAAGCTGCCCTTACCATAGAGTATCAAAAGAGAGCCTTTTGGGGATTTTCTACCGTGGAGTGAATGAGACCGTTAGAAGAGCACTAGACACCGCTAGCAATGGGTGTTTTGCCAATCTAACAGCAACCCAAGGAGAAAGACTAGTGGAAAATCTCGCTCAAAGGGATGCTTGTTATGGAGGAGATTATGACCGGAGTGTGAAGGAACCGGGCATAGGTGCACAAAAGATAAAAAAGTTGAGTGATAAGATTGACAACCTCGACAAGATTTTCCTTGTGGGGAAGAAAGCTGTCACCTTTGTTGGTGAATGTGACATAGGTCAACATGATAACCAAGAAGAAGTATATGAAGAAGGAGTGGCTGTCCAAGAAGAAGTGAACTTTGTTGGAAACAATAGAAATTACCAAGGAGGGTGTGAGAATCAAAGCTATGGAAACAACAATCTCTCATATAGGAGTAACAATGTGGAGAATCCATAAGACCAAGTGTACCCTCCAAAGCCACAACAAGGGCAACAATTCCAACAAAGGAATTATGGCAACCAACAAGGCTATGAAAAGCCTCCTTACCAAGGGAACAATCAACAAGGACAGCAGTTCCAACAAAAGAAACCATCTCCTGACTCGGAAGTCAAGAACATGCTTGCTCAACTAATGGATATTCATACCAAGGGACAAGTGGATATGAATAAGCAGTTTGTGGAAGTGAATACCAAGATGGATCATGGATACAATGAGCTCCAAGGAAGGATAAATGGCATCAATTCACAAGTGAAGTCTCTGGAAAATCAAATGGCTCAAGTTGCTTCCACGAGTGAAAGGCCTTCGGGTAACCTACCCGGAAAACCCGAGGTAAATCCTAAGGACTATTGCAATGTTATCTCCACTGAGGAGGATAAAAATAAAGCTGTCAAGGAGATTGCAAGGTTGCTTAGAGGTCTGATTGGCAACAAGAGGTATGAGAAGCAGTTTGTTCTCTCGAAAGAGGATCCGCCTTTGGGAAAGGAAGTGTTAGTTGAGGTAAAGAAGGCAACATCAAGCTGGTTACTGCAGTCACTAGGGAAGAGTTCAAGAAGATTAAAGCAAGAAGAAAGGAAGAGGAGTCGAAGAGCATGCTAAGGGAAGCTACCAAGCAAGCACTTGACGTCAAGAAGGAAAAGCCTAGAGAGGATGAAGGTAGCAAGAGTCAAACTGTCGAGCCTCCTCCTTATGTTCCCCCGATTCCATTTCTGGGAAGGTTCCTCACTAAAACACAAAAGAAGGTGCTTTCTCTATTCAAAGCTAACATGAGTGAGATAGGAGCTCCTCTACCTAGGATGGAGAACTTGTATGGAGTCCTAGAACAAGTGAAGTTTGTGAAGGATGTTCTAGAGAACCGGAGCAAAGTGGAAGAGCTTCTTCTCACCAAAGCCGATCTTAACCCAGCACCATCGGAACCGAAGACATTGACTAAGGAGAGCGATCAAGGTACCTTCGTTGTGCCTTGTACTCTTGGCGAGCTGAAATTTGATGACGCCTTGTGTGATTCCGGAGCTAGTGTGAATGTCATATCTTATGAGATGGTTAAGACACTTGGAGAGGAAAAGATGAGCAAGCACTCTACCTCCATCTTGTTTGGAGATGAATCGATAAAGATCCCGGTTGGTAAGCTAGTCGATTTTCCCTTGAAGATTAAGAGATGCACTATACCGACTGATTTCATCGTGGTAGAGATGGAGCCAAATTGTGAAAGCCCACTCATTTTAGGAAGACCCTTCCTTAGCACAGTTGGAGCCAGAATTGATTTCTTGAACAAGGAGGTTGTGCTAGAGAAAGTGAGTAGAGGTACTGCTTATCCAATCCAAGCATCATTGGTCAGTTTGTGTGGAGTGATTGGTATTATTGGAGGTAAGGGAAAAGGTTCTGGGTTTGATGATGAGAAGAAAGGAAGAAGGGATGGAGTCGACTCAACTTATGCGGACTTGAACGATCCAGGCGCTAGTGCGTCTCTCAAGAATCTCACACCATGGTGAACAAGAAAACAAAGTCAAGGTAGTGACTTTAAACAAGCGCACTTGGGAGGCAATTCCATGACTATCCTTTGTACATATTTCTCTTTAAGTTTTTGCAAGAACTTTTTAGTTTGATTTTATGTTTTCCTTTTGATGCTTTCATAAAATGTGTTTTGGTGTCAAAAAAAACAGGGGAAAGCCTTAAAGAAAGGGCTTAAAAGACAAGATGAAGAGACAAGGCAATTGAGGTGAGAAAGCCAAAAGAAACAAGAAAGAAGGAGTGAAGACTGGCCCAGCATTGGCCGCGACCGGCCGAGGGCGAGCTACGATCAGTCCGGCATCAGACAACAATTTCTGAAACCGCTCGACGACCAGCCAGACCAAAACTGAGACCGGTCAAGAATAAGATGCGACCGGTCGAGCGTCGGGTGATGTTTCTCGCCGTGGGTGAAAGACCAGTGGATCGAGGATGAGACCGGGCGAGGATATGGTGCGACCAGCCTGGCATCATTTGATATTTTTGAAGGATCCGAACGACCGGCCGAACTTACGTCGCGACCAGCTGAGGTAAACCAGCGACCGCCCGAGGCTGCGTGCACCCAAACGATGATGACCATGCGACCGGCCAAAGGAATTTCTGGACCGGCCGGTCCCCTTTGCAAAGGTATGTAGGGGCCCACGAAAAAGCTATCTTCTTCTTCTTCTCTCTTTGACCACCAATATTTTCTCTCACTTCACTCTTGCTCCCTTTCACCCAACATTTTCAAATTCTCTCTAACTTCTCTCTAGAATCAATATCATATTTGCTCTTGAATTATTGTCCCAAGCTTCTATTTTTAAGATCCATTTCTATTTAAAGCACTTCTCCTCTACAAGCAAAGGTATGCATTTCTTAAAACTCTATTTTCATGGAAGCTCAAGAACTCAAAGTAATTTTATTTTCATGGGAAATTGTATATTGTGATTTGCTTGGAGTTTATGCTTGTTTTATGCTAGATAAGGTTTGAGTATCTTGAATTAAGCTTTAGATTTCTTGATTTGTTGATAAAAAAGCAATTTTGAAGAAGTTAGGGTTTGAACATGAATAGTGACGAAAATGGTGTGAAATTTGGGGAAAATTGAAATGATGAATGATTCTCTTGTCTCTTGAACCCCTCATGCTTAGACAAGCTCTAGGGTGGTAAATACTTAAAGTTTTTCTTCATTTGTCTCATGAGAACCACTTACCAAATGTTCTAAATTGTTAAAATGCCTTGGAAAAGATATGGTCTTTGAGGAGAATTGATTGTTGAGCTTGAAAAGAATAGATACTTGGTTCTCTTAAGTTGTATTGGTTTTATGAGATTGGTCAAAGCCTTGGTAGATAGGGTTGATACTTGTGAATTGAAAGAAAATCCCTATTAAATACTTAGCTTAACTTGAATGTTTGTGCACTTTTTAAAGGAACCATGGCCTCACGACTAAGAACAAGAGCGGCAATCTGACGCAGATCTTTAAAATTCGTCATCGGTTGCATATGAGTAGCACATGTTGCAACTGAACCGCGACTGATAACCAAATTAGTCAAAAATCAGTTGCAAAAAGTGCTATTGATATGTGACTATATGTCTTTAATATTTGTCATTAAGGATTTTAGCTTATTAAAAACTTTGAAATAATAAACTTACAAGATGAGTTTATGTTTCTATATCACATCATCAATATTACCAATATTATATATAATTTTATAAATTTATATCATATATATAGAAGAATATATATGATATAAACATACTTGTTAAAACATATGTGTTTTGGATTCAATTTCCTTAGAGTACATAATTTTTTTTTGTAAATAACTAACTAAACCATTCTAAAGACATTATAGTTTTGTTATCAATAGCCCGTATTTATTAGGAAGGTAAATATAATTATACAAATAAAAAATTTCATTATTTTAATGAAATTTGTTAAAATCAGCAAAACATCTAGCAATCCTGTCGCTAGCTCAATTTCTGTCATACTAAAAAAATATCACTTAATCTTTATTTTTGTAAAATATTTTGTTTTCCCACTTTATCTAATTTGTCTACAATGTTATGATAATAATAAAAATTAAATCAAATTAAAAAATTAAATTAAATTGATGTTAAGAAAAAATGAAATCAAATTGAAACTTTTTTTCACATTCTATGATTTGAAATAATGAACAAAAAGAATCTTAATATAATAATTTATATAGAAGTCGATTATATGTAACTAAAATTTTGTTTATATGTAATCTTTGATTGATTAATTATGTACATGCACATCAAGATTAATGCATCCCACTAATTATTTATGTGAATATTTAGTGCATCTATTTGAGTATAGCCTGTTCAAGTTTACACGCTTTGCTTTGGAACAAATAATCAGGAAACATAAGTCACTCATCCACTTAATGATTAACGATGTAAGCATGAATCTACTTACGTGTAAATTGAATACTTATTTTCTTTTAAAATAAACTGATGATGATAAAAATATAACTAAAAGAAAGAAAAAAACTACGGTGTCTTCCTCACTCTTGAGCACTACACCGATGGGCACTTCCTCACTCTTGAGCACCCTCTTGTCTTCTTCAAACTTGATTTTGAAGGCATCTCTTACATCAAAGAGGATATCACACAAGACTCGTGAGTCCTCGCCAAGCACAGCTTCTTGGCGGACGTGTCTCTCATGCACCATGTGAGTGTAGTCTTCGGGCAGCTCAGAGACTGGTGGTGCTTTGTGAGATCTCTCGGACATCAATGACATGTCACGAGGAGTAGTTTCAGCCACAGTAAGGCTGATGTCGTCGGTCATAGTACCAACGAACGGCTGATGCGACGGTGAGGCAGCTACCGACGCAGATCTTGTGTACTCCAGAGTTACATAGTGAGTCTTGTCTTTCAAGCCACAAAGAGCAACTAGAACAAGAGAGGCTTGCTGAGCAAGCTAATTGATAACGAGATGCAAAGGAGCATCCATGATACCAACAAGAGAAGTTGCGGACTCCTTCCGCGGTGTGAGCATGGTGCTCAAGGGTTGTGCTTCACAGCGAGCACGAATCATCCTCACAGACAGATTTGGTCCGTAGATTCCAAGCAGAGATCTGATTTGTAAGGAACAAATAGATCTAGGGTTTTGCTTGTTACCTCAAAAAGAACAACAAGGATTTGATCAAGCGGTAGAAGTCGATCAAAGCGGCTCTGATACCAAGATGGTGTAGTGCACTAAAGAGATTAGGGTTTTAATCTCAAGAGGCAGCAACACAAGACAAAGAAAGCGACGGAAGCAAACGAAATAGAGGTGGCGGCAGATTAGGGTTAGAAGAGGCGGCGGTGGCTTCTAGGTATGAAGTGGCGGCGAACGATGGTGATGATGATAAACGACGATGGGATAGATACGCTCAACCTTGATGAACTGAATCAACAAGGGACCGTCTACCAAGCAATAGAACTCGAGGTTCACACTTGCTCAGGCTTCTAACACGTGGGAGCAAAGCTCAACGACGGCTAGAGTTTGTGATCCTCTCACACGAGCAACAATGCTAGGGTTTTGTTTTCTTTAATTATCTCTTTGTTTATTAATGATGAAGGGGTTACATATTTATAGTGAATTCTCTGAGGAAAATCCTTAAAAACCTAATGAGTCAAGACCTTATAGAAAACCCTTAATAAAAGGAAAACTAACAAAAACTAAAAATCCCTAAAAAAATGGAAAAATTTATAAACCGATCAGATTTCCTTATCTTCTTAATGGGCCCACGAAATTGGACATTAAAAAGCAAGTGACATTTCACAACTTAAGCCTAAAACACATGACCTTATGACCTTATTCAAATAAACCTTGTATGTTTCTTGGTCAACCCTGGTGTCACGCTGCACCATTTTTTTTATCTAGAACTTGGGTTTCTCACAAAAATTGGATTTAAATTAGTTCACAAAATATTAGGATTTTTTATTTTTTTGAATTTCCAACAAAACAACACATATGATCTTAGCTACAACAGTCCTATAAATTAACCACTACACACAAACTTTATTGGTTTGAACCCAACATAATTTTCGATCTTGTTTCATTTTATTTGAATCTATATAATTTTCGATTTTGTTTTCTCTTAGAAGAGTATTTTTCATTTGATTTGAACCCACATAATTTTGAATTTCAATTTATTTGGTTCGATTAGGAGTTTTTTCAAGACCAATTTCAATTCTAAGTTTGTAATTATTCTTAATGAAATATAGTTATGTAATAAACTATGATAGAAATTTCATGTTTAAGTTTGTAAGAAATCTTAATAAAATATAATTGAAATTTGATTTTTAAATCCATATATTTTTGATGGGTTTAACATAAAAGAGAAAAAAAAAATATTATATAATTTTTTTTTGTTAAGGATTTTATTATGTAAGCCCATCGGCCATACATTGGGTTACAATAGAAAAGAAGTAAACATAGATGAGTTTTATTGAATTAAGCCCAATATCTAGACCTAAGAAAATAAAGACATGCAACTGTTTGTATGCCTACGCGTGGAGCTCCATGTGTCACGCCTTGGCTTTGCACCGCCATGCAAAAACAGATATGATGCCAAGAATACGCTATCAGAGCTTTGGTGGTTTCGTTCTTCTGCTGTTGGTGAAGACCCAATGATTATCTCATGTTTCCAGGGATATCATCGGTTGTTCTATTCAAAAGTAAAAACGCCTACAAACTTCACCGACGATCTGAAGGTTCTAAACAACTCCGAATAGACTAACCACCATGATGCTCTATCCTAATTCTCGGAGAGCGAAGGAAGAAACACCGAAGATTCACGCTTGAAGGTTTCAAGTTAACTAGTGGAGCTGAAGGATTTCAACAACAAAACGATAAGTAACCGGGAAAGAGATTCTTTTCGGCCAAAGACAGAGGGAATCCGACTAAGAAAGTTGGAACAGAACAACTGAAGCAAAAGAGCGCCAGATTTTATTACAGGCTGAAACCGGATCCGAACCTAAATCTAAATATGACCGGCTACAAGATTTCTTTAATCCCTCTAAAAGATGATGATCGGATAAGAGGGGTAAAGGTTCAAAAGTTTCGCCGGAAAACATGAGCTCGATGAGAGAAAATCCTCTCTAAAGATAGAGAGAGAAAGAGCTCCTCTATATTTAATTTATTATATAAATTAAGATAGACATTAAACTCCATATATTTTTGGATTTTATATAACTGATATAAAAAATATAATTTTTTTTCCTACTTGAATTCATTCATTCAGCAACTCACAAGAGCTTGCCAACTACTTGGCACATTGTTTACAAAAGATACATTTGTAGACAATCCTCTAATATTTTGGATCAGAAAAGTTTCTTTGGAATTGAAAGATTTTGGAATATAAGATAAAGAAAAGAAATTGAAAATTCTCCTAAATTTTAAAAAGTCTTTGATATAAGGCTTGAAAGCTGACAAACTATTTGCGTCTTCAAAAACTTTCGAAACCTCCATAAAATCTATAGCAAAGGCAACCTCTAATATCTAGAGAGAAAGGAGACTACTCATCGCCCATAAGAAGGCCCCTATCGACCTACGTGCATCAAGTTTGACCCTCCATGACCATAAGTGATGCAATACCAACCTAAATCAGAAGAAAAAATCAAATTCTTTCATGACCCATCAACAAAGCATCTGTAACCCGAGAAGACCGGAGAAATTGTTAGAGGCCGAAAGACAATCTCCTCTAAATCTGAACAGCCTTAAATGATATTCACCGAATCATGTCCCAACACATATTTCCACCTGATATCCATGGTCCACAACTTCTCTTGGATCCCTATCAATGTTAGAGAAAATCTTGTCATTTCGCGCCTTCCAGATTAACCATAACAACCATGGGAATCTCTTGATATCCACCTTAGTCGGAACCTTCCAAAACAAGTAATCAATATTTGAAAATACATGAGTCTGAAAAAATTACTATTAGCGACGGGACCTTCGATAAGGCCCTAGTTTGTAATGTTGGCGGGCATTCAAATAAAGCATGGTTGATTGTCTCAATCTCTACCCCGCACCTTAGACACATAATGTCCCGTGAAATACCCCTTCTACCCAATTGAGCCTTAAATGCAACTTGACCATATATAACTTGCCACATAAAATGTTTGCTCTTAGAAGGACATTTAATCTTCCATACTTGTGCATGTAGCGCAATAAAATTTGGGCCTAAACGTCCAAAATCCACCATCGATATTGTATGTTCTATCGAATAACTTGATTGAACCGAGTAACAACTTGATTTTGTAAACTGTCATCTTAACCAATCATCTCTATCCTGACTTGGTATCAGAATCCCCAAAATCAAAGTTGCATCATGAGGATGAAATAATTGTCTGACTAAAACCTCATGCCAACTCTTCGAGTCATGATTAATAAGCTGATCAACCATAAGATCTGGGTAAATGTTTGGACCGAGACCCACTGCCGATCGTGGAGCATTATCTGGAACCCAAAGATCTCTCCATACCTAATTCAACTTACCGTTCCCTATTCTCATAATCAAACCTTTAAGAATGAGTGAGTGTGGTGAGATTATACTCCGCCAACCATATGATGAAGAATAATATTTTCTCGGAGTCAAAGGATTTCCATCTTAACAATACCTGCCTTGAATCAACCTAGCCATCAAAGAAGTTGGATGATCAATTAATCGCCAAAGTTATTAGCTAACAAAGTTGAATTAAAATCCACTATAGACCTGAATTCCAGTCCGTCTTCATTCTTCCCTTTGCATAGAGATTCCCACTTCACCCAAAGGAATTCTTTTCAATTCCTTGGAAATCCTCCATCAGAAGTCTGTTATTGCCAAAGTAATCTTACTAGCAACATTCTTTGACAACCGAAAACTAGACATAACAAAAAACGTGATTGTTGACAAACCGAAGCCTTCCGGTATACCCAAATAAGAATCCATACCCCTTAGTTTTAAAATGCTTGGTATATGTTGAACCTCTCATTGTTGTAACCTGCCAACATAATGACCAAAATGAATCGATGACTTCTCAAAGTTCATTTGTTGTCTTGTGACCCTCTCATAGTCATTCAAAATCCAAAAATAGTAGATGTTTCCTTCTTATTTTCTTTGCAAAAGAAAAGACTATCATCAACAACCAAAGATGAGACACTGCAAAACTACTCCTAGCTACCGAAAGACCCGAAATTTTCTTTAGTGATCTCGCGATGTTTAACTTCGAGATGAGGACCTCAGTACATAAAATAAAGAGTTATGGGAACAACGGGTCACTCTAACGTAACCCACAAGAAGGCTTAATCTCACCATGTGGAATCCCATTGATCAAAAATATAAAAATATAGTTTTAGTTAAATATATTTAAGATAAAAATTAAGATAGAAATTAAAAATCCATATAATTTTTATGTAGTTTTAATAAATGGTATAAAATTATATATGCTTTTTTATTTGTTATTACTTGTAATCTAACATTGATTTTTTTTTTAATATACATGAAAAATACGAGTTTTTGCAGAACCAATACGACACCCTCAACATGAAGTACGAGCGACTCGAATGAATCCACTCAACTAAATTTCTGGAGGTGTTGACTCTTTTTGTTTTGTTAACAATTGGAACGATAAGACCCGATCTATATCCTAGAGTACAATCCCTAAAATCCCTTTTTTTCTTCTACTTGTAGCGGGAAAGGGTCGAACCTCGATACTAAAAGATTTGTAAAGAGAGCACTGCCCTTGGCCCACGTGTCCTCGTTGATCTTTGGCTTTTTCTAGTTTGGCCTTTTAATTGTGTGCTTTTCTAAGTGTTTCATTGAAAAGACCCAATGGGCCATGTTTACAGAGATTACAAAGAGAAAGTATAGAACAAGTGAGCTAAAACATAGAGACCCAATTGAAAAGAAGATTCAGGAAATTAAGAGGCAATGAAGCCCAACTTGTCGCAATTGAGCCACCACGTGTCGTCCGAACAGCTAAGCTGTTATGCAGGTCATTGGTCCACTGCCGAGAAGAGAATCGCCGAAACCGCCTTACAACCTAACTCTTTTCTCTGATTGGTAATCGTCTGTTGGATCTAACTCCGAGTATCACCGATTTGTGCGTACAAATTGAAACGTCCTCAATTCCTTACGGTGAACGTCGACTCCAAGAGACTCCAGCACCGCTAGGAACCTATCTACTGATCCTAGTCTCAATCCACCGTGAAACTCCTCTCCTAGAGCAGTGAAAGTGCCAAAGTTGTGATCCGGAATATGGTGATCGACTTTGAGAGATGAGTTCCTCACAATCATTGATGGAAATAAATAGTAGCAGGAAGGGAGATCCTTTTGCCGGTCAACGGCCGAAATGAAACCAACCAAAACGATCAGATCTTTATGGCCTAAAACCGAATCAAAACCAATCAAAAAGGTTGGAGGAAAACAGAAAAGAAACCAGGAATAAAATCCGGAATTGATTATCCGAGAAAAGTTGGAGTCAAACGCTAGAAAGCGAGGGATCGTTCTTCTTTCTCTTTAAAGGATGATGAATCAGATAAGAGAGATGGAAGACGGCCGCCAGAAAACTAAAATTTTACAGAGCAAATTCTCTCTCTATGTCTAGAGAACAGAGTTCCTCTATTCTAGAAAATCTAATACAACCATCCAATTTAGTTTGTCATTCCTATTGTGTTTGGATTTGTGAATTTTATAATATTTACTATTATAATTATAATTTTCTATATATAATTTTATAGTTAGAAAAACATAATTAAAAAAATATAAACACGATTTGCCAAGGTTCCAAACAGATTCAAATTATGTGACAAAAAAAAATCCAGACAGAAGAAAATCCGTGACAGATTTTCCTAACAGAAATCTCCGTCTATATCACGTGAAACTTTTGCGACAAGATCAACATGATTTCTCATTTCTGACGATCTAGATCAGATGATAATTTTCTGTATAAATTTCGTATAGAATAGCTATTTCGCACGGTTTTCATACATATATTTCCATATAGAATTAATATTTTTCTTGTAGTGTCTCCACTTCAAGGTGGTGTCTCTTCGCAAGAGTTTTTATAGGATCATGTCTTGGGTATGATAGTGAGCCTTGTATATGAGCCTTATTTTCATTAAGGTATTGTGTTATTTTCTTTCTAGTAAGGTAATTGGAGAAGATTATTATGTTATAGGCCTTAGATCGAATTTGAATGGATGCCTATTAATTTTAAGAATTCAAATAAGGCTTGATTATTTTTGGATAAGATAAGACCTCATATCATCATCCATATGGGAGAGATCGCTTCTATAATTTACTCCATTCTGAAAGAATTTTTTCAAAGTTCGAAACTCTAGGTTCAAAGAATCATTTTGTTTGTTCAACTGCTTTTTGTTTGTTCAACTGAATTTTGTGACGACAAATCTCAGATCAGCTCAGACTATATTTTAGATTCAATAACGTTTATCCAACCAACTATCCAAGAATCCTAGTGAATCTAAGTTTTTCCACCCAAATACATTTTATTTCATGTATTTCGCTTAGTTAGTTGATACTTTGTATCAGTTTCTCTGTTATTACCACTATTGTAATCCCAAATTTTTAATTAATAGAATAAACTGTTTGACAAAAAAAACTATTGCAGACATAGTTCCTCAAAAATAAACTTACCAATCGATTGCATATGTGACATTAGAGAACACATATAGAATAAAATGTTTTGTATTTTATATATACTGATGCTGTTTAACTTAGTAATATATTCATTTTTAATTTTATATAATATGTATTTTAATTTCTATATAAAATATTTTTACATATTTTAAATTTAGAAAAAGATATCGACAAAAAAAAAAGAAAAATATACAGTTGTGCGTGAATAACTTTTTATATGAAATTCTATATAAAATAAAATATATGTTATAGCATCTCCATTGGGGATTTTCATAGAGTTTCTTACCAATAAAATAGTAAAAATAAATAAACTAATAATATATTTGAGAGATTATCTATTTTCATTTGAGAAACTATGAGACTTTGTTGAGAAACTCTAATATTGGACACATGTCACCATTTAATTAGTTGAGATTTTTTCAAATAAATTATAGTTTATAATAAATATGTTTACAATGTAATTATTTTGTTTAAAAATATTAGTGAAGATCCTATAATTTAAAATAAATTTGATAAAATTTAAAAGTAATCATTAAAATATTAAATTACTACGATTTTATGAAACATAAAGGACTACGAGAGGATATCAGGGACAACAAATTAATTTCTCGAAATATTCCATTCAATTTGGATACCATATTGATATAGTGATACAAAATGATATTCAAGATATTCTAGGTATCATGAATTTAGGAGGAATGAGGTCATATTTAGCACTATCATAAGGGTTAGAAGGATCCAAAACATAAGTTTACTTTTGTGAGAGATAAAATCCAAGGGAGGATAAACTCATAATCCTCAAAAATTCTGTCGAAATGAGGAAAAGAGGTTTTGATTAAATCAGTTCTTACAGCAGTGACATTATATGTACTGTCATGGTACATGTTACCGAAAACTCTAACAACTAAAATATCATGCGCAATTGCGGACTTCTGGTAGAAAAACTCGGATAATTCAAGAGGGATTCACTTGACAAAATGGGATAAGCTAAGTAAAGAGAAACAAGTTGGAGGATTGGGTTTTAGAGCCATTGAAGAACTTAGAGCATCTCCAATGGTACTCTAAATCCCACTCCAAACTCTATATTTTGAAGAAAAGTGTCTCCAATGGTGCTCTATTTCTTGCTCTAAAAATAGAGATTTCTATTATTTCCTCCAAATTTGGAGGACTCTATTTTTTTTAAATATAATTTTTTCTTTNTGTATTATTATTTTATACCTAAACAAAATTATATGATCAAAATATACATATTACAAAATTTTAATTATTTTATTAAAACTAACTAAATTATTAAAATCTACAAATTTTATTGAAAATTATTGAATTAATTATGATTTTACTAATCTTGTTATTAATTATTTAATATAAATGGGTAAAATATGTAAATTTTAAAAGTAAAAGGACATCTTAGAAATTAATAAATTTATTTAGAGTAAAAAATAGAGTAAACCATTTGAGCATATCCTTCTCTATTTTTAGAGAACTCTAATTCTAGAGAAAAAAATAGAGCAAACCATTGAAGATGGTCTTAACACATCCTTTTGATATGTCTCCATTTTTACAACATATTTAAATATGAAGATATTTTGTCCAAGATTTTCGCAACAGAAATTTTAAAAATTTCTGAAGATAAAATGTAAGTTTTAAAATTTTAAATTTTTTTATTTAATCCTATTCCAACTTGATTTAGTAATTAGATTATATAAAATCATATTTAAATCTCTTGGCAATTTTCAAATGTTATTACTTGAGAGAGATTTTCATCATTTCTAAAACACTCTTTCTCCTTGAACTTCAAATCACCATAAATCATTCGATTCTTGGTGAAATTTGATCATTTTCTACCCTATTCCATTTGGATTTTCGTGCTTTATCTATTTTGCTACGTTTCAATCTCTTGAATCAAAGGTATGTGCTCATAATCTGGAGTATTAGTTGGAGAACGTTTTTGATTTTAGAGATTTTGAAGATTTGTGATTTTAATCGCTTATATTTATTGAAATCATGTTGCCTACGCATGATTAATTAGGATCTGGGTTAAACTGATTAGTGTAGAGGAATTAAGAAAAAAATCTTAAGAATTTGTTCCTGAATGAATCTTTAGTGATACTCCTGTTCTCTAGAGATTTCTTAATTATTAAGGAATTGCTTCTTACTTAGAAATGACTTATTTTAGAAGTTTGATTCGAAGTTCTTTTAACAAAGGATATTTGTTCATATATCTGGAAAATGATTAATCACAGGATCCTCCACACAATCTATTCCTCAAATCCAAACGATGGATGTGATCGATGCCCTTATCAGCCACCTCTCTGAAATTTTCCCAAAATTTCGGTAGTTTAGAGTCAGTTTTTTTTCTTATCTTTTTCTTTGAGTCATCGTTGATATTATTTATTAGTTGTCTTTCCTTATTTATTTTCACACAGGGACGGCGCAAAGTAAATTTCGTGGAGACAGCAATATTTTCTATGAACAACTCTTGTTGTTTTGTTTTGTGTCTCATTTGCATGCATGTTATGTTAAAAAATTTCTTTTGTTTTATTGATTCAAAATTCTGTTCAGGAATGATACTTTATTTTATGAACTAATCGTGTTGAACTAAATTGTCGTGACCATTTTGACAGCTATTTGATCTTAGGCTTTTCTTAGTAGTAAACAATAGTGACCAATTAAACCTATTATTCGCTTACACAAGGGCTTGAAAGTATATTGAACGACAAATCCCCTCTTGAGGACTAATAAAGGTACAAAACTTTCAAGGAAAAAAGGTAGGTTCTAGTGAGCCAAGAAAAAAGTAGTTTCCAAAAACCAAAAAGAAAAGATAAACAATGACCCCCTTAGGTGTGCAATTCACGAAAAAATAGGAGTCCGAGAGTAGGACGTAAACTCGCATCGTTTTACGTGCTGTAAAGGACCGCCTCTCCATACTTAAACAAGACTGATGTAGTGGAAATTAGTGAAAAATCCTATATACTACAGTCACATCCAAAGAAAAGTTTGGTAGCTAATGGCAAAGAGAGAGAGAGAGCCACGCATCAAACGTACTTTTGATCTTTGATACTTGGAAAGGAAAAGATCTTGTTAAGCTTTGATCGATACTCCCTAGGAAAGTAAGCACCAAAACGAGAAATAGGGTCACTGATAGTTTTCGAAGGGGCAATTTGAGCGCTTTTTGATTTTGAGTAGGAAACTAATATACAACTAATTGTCGTGATTAGAGGCATAAAATGTGGTTCACATAAATATGAAAGATACGGCCACTACAAGAAAAACGGTTGTTAGTAGCAGTTTGCGGTAGCACTAATTCACCAACTGCTACCAAAAATGGGATTATTTGATCATAACTTTAGCGTAGCATTAGATTAGTGCTATGAAAAATTTCATTAAACGGGAACTAAAAAAATATTATTATAGCTGAAATAATGTTTTAGAGGTAAAAAGACTTAACTAATTTTCTTTTTCCCGCCATTGTTTCGTACCTAGTAGCTGAAGCTCATCTCGACAAAAGTCCAAAGTTTTTCATATCTTACAAAAAATTTCACATCTCTACACCACGAATCCTAACGGCATCTCGAATCCTATCTCCCGTCATCTTCTCAGCCTCCATAGCCTCGATTTGTCTCTAAATCGGTGTCCAGATCTCTCTCTGAAATCGGTGTGTGTAACAAGATTGGAATGGAGAATCGAAGAATCAACTGATTTCTCTCTGAAAAATCGAAGAAGATACCCAGAGGAAAAGGTATTTCTGTTTCAATTTTGATACCCATAAAATCGAAGAAGAAGAAGATACCCTATGATTTTTTCGTCAATTTCTCGTTTTATGCAAAGTTGGGTTTTCTAGTTTGTAAAGTTGAATACTAAATTGAGTGCTCTTTTCATGTAAATCTTTCTATTTATTTACTTCTAATTCTTGAGCTTAAATTGTTTACAGTTTTTGTGAGTTTTTTTGTTTGATTTCTCTGGTTCTTTGATCGTATGCTACTTCGTGATTGTCTGATTCTTTATACTTATCTCTTTTCATGTATGATGTGAACTGCTTCGTGTTTGTCTGAGGATTTGGAAGACATTTGTAAAGATCTGTGTGCTTTTTTTGATTTGATTTTAACTTGTTATGACATGAAGTTTCAAAGACATAGAATTTTGTTCTCATGATGTAGATTTGATTACTATGAGTAAAAAAACCGATTTAGATCCATGGCTCATGTTTGCTACTTGTTAATTTTGTTTTCCTCTTGCTAAATCGGTGTTGAAAATTGGTTTAGAAGTTGTGTTTCTTTACCTTGGATCTTATAGATGATTACACATACTGATTTCATCTTTGTTGAATCTTTAATGGAGCTTCTTCTTGTGCTAATGATTATGTTGTTTTCGTTTGACTTAATATCTTAAATATGTTGCAGCTGATTATGTTTGAAGGTTCATTGTTCAGGTAATCATTGGCTATTTTATTTATTTTAAGATCGATTGCTTGATGTGTTATTATTTGTATAAGATCTATTCAATTTGACTTCTTTTCATGCTTTATTTGAACAACAACATTCATGCTTTTGCAGTTTGGATCGAGTTACACATTTTGACTAAGAGATCAATCTGATCACTAACCCACAGACAAGCAAGAAGATCAGTTATCTTCAGGTTATACTTTATCCCATCTAAATTATAGTTTCTTGGTTTGTTTAGAATGTCTTGAAAGTGGGTTTGGTTGTTTCTGAGTGTTGTTGTTCATGATTGGTGTAAAACTAGACTGGTTATTACTATTAATGTGTATTTCATTGTGTTTGTTTGGTGCTTGAGTCATTCTTTGTGTTTGTTTCGTGTTTCATATGGGTTAGAACATAAAATGGTCGAGAAGTCATGGGTTCATCTTCACAGGTAATTGAAAGCAATATTTACTTAGGTTCTTACATGGGGTTTAAGAGTGTTTAGGTTTCTCATTGTTGTTTACTTTCATCTGATTTCTTTGAAGAGCTGATCCTGGCTATGAAAGGTGCTTGGGACTTTGTTAGGTCTGTGTCTGCAGATTTAGGAGGAAATGAGATGATCATTTGCCCCTGCATTGATTGTCGTAACGTAATAGTCACAAGAATGATTTTGGAAATATGAAAATTACTGGTAAGAAGAGGAAGATGAAAGCCTCTGTCCCATCGGACTCGAATCTTGATCATGAATCCAATGAATCATATTAAGAAGAAGAACCATTAGATGCAGAGGAACTATCTAGATGGAAGAAGCGGTCAATCTTTTTCAAATTGCCATACTAGAAGGTATGTTTCTAATGATCTTCTTTTTTGTTTATCTTCTGTGATTTGATATATTTTAGCTTCCTAAAACATTATTTTCCTCATCTGTCTTTGTTTTGTTAAGGAGCTGCCGGTTAGACACATTTTAGACGTGATGCACGTGGAGAGAAATGTATGTGCTAGTCTTGTTGCTTCAATGCTGCATTGTGAAAAATCAAAGGATGGTCTTAATACTCGTAAAGATCTACAACTGCTAGGCATTAGAAAGGATTTGCATCCTCAACCACGTGGAAAAAGAACGTACCTGCATGCAACTCCTTGGTCTCTAAACAACAAAGAGAAGAAACTATTCTTGAAGCGCCTATTTGACTTCAGAGGTCTGGATGACTATTGCTCAAATATATCTAGGTGTGTGAAGTTAGAAGAATCTAAGGTTCAAGGACTGAAATCACATGATTACCATGTGTTGATGCAACAGCTTCTTCCAGTTGCGCTTAAAGGTACAACATTAATTCATTTATCTCAGATTGTTGTATCATTAGAGTTGTATGTTTTAATCTTTCATGCTCTTTATATGCATACCTAATGGTGTTAGGATAGCTATTTTGCGTTTATGTGCATTCTTTAATCATCTGTTCAAGCGAGTTATAGATAGAGAGAAGATTTCAGTAATGGAAACTGAAATTGTGGAAACTTTGTGCATGTTTGAGAGGTTATTCCCTCCAAAGTTTTTCGATATTATGGTGCATTTGACAGTTCATCTAGGCAGAGAAGCTCGGTTATGCGGTCCAATACATTTTTGTTGGATGTACCCATTTGAGAGGTACAATTATAACTTCTTCATTTATAACTTACAGAATCAACTGTCTTGCTTATAATGTTCAATTTTCATTGACTGCAGATATATGAAAGTTTTGAAGGATTTTGTAAGAAACCCTGCAAGACCAGATGGTTGCATTGCTGAAGCTTATCTCGCTGAGGAATGCATGCGGTTCTGCAAGCAGTTCTTGAAAAAGACTACATGAGTTGAGGAGAAACTTGAAAGAAATACTGAGTATGAGAGCAATTCTATACTAGAGGGTCGTCCGATATCCGCAGTCACTTCATGTACACTTACTGAGAAGGAGAAGAAGATAGCCCACCTTGCTGTGATTCATAATATGGCTCTGGTGGATCCTTATGTGGAGTAAGTTATTACCAGTATCCTGTTTCAATTTGTCGTATACTCAGTATGAGAGCAGGTCTAATTTTTTGTTTTATTTTCATGTTAGCATACACCTACAACATCTGCAAGATTCTAGTGAAAGATGTAGACATGATGCGACAACGTTATGGTCTACGCATATAAACGAATTTGCCTCTTGGTTAAAAGTACAAGCAAGTTCGTATTTAGATTATGTGATTTTTCGATGGATATGGAAATGCATGTGTTGTATATACACTGAAACTTGACTGAATGCTATAGGTACCTTCAAGTTCAGACAACATGAAGAAAGACTTAAGTGGTTGGCAAACGGTCCTCGCCGTGTCATAAGGTCTTACAGAGGTTACATAGTCAATGGGCCGCGGTTTCACATTAGTTCTGTTGATAGGCAATCTCGGAATAGTGGGGTGTTATATGAGGCTACGGCAATGTGTAGAGCTAGTGCAAAGGACACTTCTCAGGTTGTTGATCTTGTATCATACTATGGCCGGGTGATCCTGATTATTCTACTTGATTACAACATGTTATGTATTCCTTTATTCCGGTGTCAATGGGCAAACAGAGGTAACAGAGTCAATGAAGAAAATGGCTTCACACTTGTAAACCTTAGCCAAAATCAAGCATTATTTGCAAAAGATCCATACATATTAGCCTCTCAAGCCAAGCAAGTGTTTTACTCAAGAGTAAATGATGAATCCAGTTGGTATATAGCTATGAGAGGTCCTACAAGAAGATTCAGTGAGGAAGATGGTCAAGATGGATACGTAGATGTTGGGCCATTGCCAGCTGCAGTAGACATGGAAGCTAATGACTTGTTTGATGCTACTAGGAATGCAAGAACTGACTATGAAGGAATTTATGTTTGAAAGAATAATGTTATAGCTTAATCTGTGTGTTTCAATAAGTTTATGTTCATTCGTAATCTGTATATTAACTACTTTGTCTTTTGTTTCAGGTGACCTAAAATGGGCAACCGTAAAAACAGAAAGACTAAAGGCAATAAGACAATTAAAGAAAATCAGATTGTAGACATCTATGAAGAGACTCAGTTGGAAGAGAATCTAGAAGATACTCAAGTACCACAGGGAGGACTTGATGATAATGAAAACGTTGAAGATGATGCGTTAAATGGAGAAGATGAACTTAATGAAGAAGATGGAGAAGAACAACTTAAGGACACCTTAGAAGATGAAGAGCAACAACAGAATGTATCTGGAACCGATGTGTCTGAAGGAGTAAACGATACATCGGTTGAACCAAAGCCTAAAAGACATCAAGGACCAACGAAGATGAATCACATCGCGAGAGATCCAAAAGAAAGGCAACATGTTGACTTCACTGACATGGGAGAACCTTGTGGTCCAGGTTCAGTGTTGTTATCTTCTTACTTAGGTCCGTTAGTTAGGGAACATGTTCCTATAATCATCGAGAATTGGAAAAAAGTTAGTGAAGACATCAAAACTATTCTGATGAAGTCTATTCAGGTAATCCATAATTTCTTAGAAATGTCAGTTTGAATGCTAATCTGTTTTCTTAGCGGGGTTTCAATTAATGAATGCATGCAAGGTTTGAGATTGATGAAGACTATAAAAACAGTGTTGTGTTTAAGCAGATAAGATGTCTGTGGAGGTCCTCTAAATCGCGTGTGGTTACCCAAGTCAGAGGAGATAAAAACTTGAAAGATAGATTGAATATGAAACCAAACAATGTAAATACAACTGAATGGCGTAAATTTGTCATGGAGAAAACTAGTAACGCCTTTAAGGTATGCACTTATCTCTCTTTGTGCATTGCTGTAAAGTGTGGTGACATTGTTTTTCTTGGTTCCTCTACAGGTTGTAAGTGATTCATACAAGGAGAGGAGGCAGAAGCAGATACCTCACACTTGCGAGCGTAAAGGAATGGTCAGATTGAGAGAAGACTTGGTAGAGAGTAGCTCAGACCCATCTCAGGTGACGAGGTTAAGAGTTTGGGTCAAGTCACGTACAAGGAAGGATGGCACGCCTGTAAACATGAATGCAGCTGAGAAGATTGTAAGTTTGTTGCTTCTTTCAACTAATTTTATAAACTGGCTTGTTTGTGTTACTTATGAATATTCATTTGTGTTTCCAAAGAGAAGCATCAGAGATAGAATGTAAAGGTTCCCATGATTCAAAATTTACAAATCCAAAGGAAGATATGCTTACACAGATTTTGGGACCTCATAATCCTGGAAGATTGAGGGCATTGGGTAGAGGGATGAGCATGACCAAATTAGCTTGTTTCCAAGTGAAGAGAAACTGCATGGCTGCAATGAAAGAACAACAGTTTTGCAGAATAAGGTTACAGAATTAGAACAAGTCATTGCCAAAATGCATAATCAGGTTAGAAAATTATATTAATTTATCATAAGGTCGTATCATGTATTTCTGAGTGTTATGTAAATAATGATATTTCCCTGTGTGTTTCTTATAATACAGAGACAAGAAACTGATGTCGGTGAAAACTCCATTCATAGGGTACGTAACAGTTTCATTAGATATAGGTTTTTATTTATGAAGTTGATTTCCAATTAATGTCTCTTGTGATGCAGAGTGTAAACATCAAATCACTTCCAAAGTGTTATTTGTTGAACTGATCTTATCCTGAAGAAACAATTGTTGAGGGACGTGTTGTTTCTTATGATGCTGATGATTTAGTGAATGGGATTCCTTTAGGGCCTAACGCTGTGAAGGTTTTGATTGAATCTGCCACCAAACCAGAATCATTTCTCTGGAAACCTTCACATGATATATTTACTATTGAGGATGCAGTAGGAGAGATTGTTGCATGGCAGGAAGAAAACTGCGTTGTTCCAACTAGCGGTCTCATTCCAGAAGATATTGGACCTAGGGTAAACCTTCTTAAGCTCTGGCATTGTTATATGTTATCTTCAATTGTAACTGAGTCTTTGTTATTACTAAATTAATCTCATTGGTTACTAAATTTGTTCTGCACGGAGCCCTTCCACAAGTTCTAGTAAGAAATGCAAATTGATGGATTATATTATGAATGATGAAGTGGTTGCTGAAGGCAGGTGACAGACTCGAGAACCTAAAACGTTGGTGAATGGAATTCCTCTAGGTCCAAATGCAATCAAGGTATTTGTGGATGTAGTAGTGAATCGAAATGCATTTCTATAGAGGCCAACAATTGAAATAAGGACTATGGAGCATGCTTTGCAAACATTTATATCATGGCCTGCAAATAGAGTTTTCATTGAGGAAACAACTTCAAAATCTGCTGATATTCAACCAGAAACAACTAAAGCAGCTACTCCAACATCTCAGAATGAGAAGTCTCCAGTAACTCCAAATGCTCCTTTGAAGTAACATGCATTAGCAACGAATGCTTCTACAAACAAACCTCAAGCTGCATCTCCTCGTCGCAGATCTTAGGTAATTTATTTAAATGTTATACAATTGTTTGATGGGTTATTGATGTTGTTTGCTGATCGATGTGTTATTTGTTTCTAATGGATGAAATGTGTTAAAAGTTTATGCTGGTTATTCTTGTAGTGCTTGCCTTCACCGTGAACAAGAAATGCAAATTGATGGATATATCCGGAAAGAACCGTGTCGTTGCTGAGGGACGTTGGTCATCAAATGATCCTAACCAACTTGTCCATTTCGTGCCTTTGGGCCCTAATGCTTGTCGAATATTGGTGGTTGTTGTAAAGGTTAAAGATGCTGCAATTTGGAGGATATCGGATGAGATAAGAGTATATGGAAGACGCAATTGGAAGCATTATTGCCTGGGTAGAGGATAAAGTGGTTATGGTGAGATATTCTTTCCCGTAGTTTGCTTTTACATATTTGTGAAAGTATGTGAAACTAATCTAAGATATGTTTTCTTTTCAGGAGTGGATAAAATTGAAGGAATGACAACTTGATTACTTGAAGACATGACTTTTATGTTATTATGTTTATGACTTGGCCTGAATGTTTGATCAATTTTATGTTTATGACTTGGTCTGAATGTTTGATCACTTTGTATGCTTTCTTTTATGTTTAAGACATGATAATTTATGCCTATCTATCTTCTTTTTAATTTCTTAAAATCCATCTTCCATCATCTACCTATGTAAACAGGTTTAACAAATGATCAAAATCAATCCAAAATATGAACGAGTCTTAGGAAAACAAATTAATTTTTAGAGCAAAAAAATTAGAATTTGAGAGCCAAAAAGATCAAAATTTTAGACCCAAAACAATTCTTTCGCCACTCGCCTTTAATATAAAAGAGACAGCCCTAATGTCTCTCTCATTCCGCCGATTTTTTATTTTCCTCTCAAAGGTCTCTGTCGCCTCTCAATCTTCACGTATCCATCGCTCTTAACGAATTGTCCCAGAAAAAGGTAATAAGCTTCAGATTCTTATACTTATAAACCCTACAATTGTTTTTTCATTGTTACATTCTCTACAATTTCTATTAAATTTTTCTTCGATTTTCAATTTCTGTTAAACTTATAAACCCTAGAGATCTATTAGCGGACCTAACACGAAGACAAACAATAGAACTCTAAGTGTTATATATTATCGAGTTATTGATTAAATCTGCGATTTCATTAATCTCTTTAGTTTTTGTATCATAAATCCACAAATTCATGCTTGCCTTGTTAGATCTTCATGAAACAATGGGTTTCTTTGATTGAGAGCATTACTGTTGTTCTCCTTTCATGCGTATTTTGACTTCGATTCCAACATTCATTATGTGCAGGTTAGAGACGACTTTAACTTGTAAAAACACTCTGCAGGAAGGTTAGTCTTTCATTTGATTATGCTTGATTTTGTCTGTGGTTTCGATTGTGACTGAATTGCGTTGTTCACTTTGGCATTATAGAACTATTATGGAACCAATGAAAGGACTCATATGCGGACTACCTGCATTTGGAATCAAACCACAACTCCCACAAATCCCACAACAAGTAAAACAAGTAGGAGATAACCACTACAAGAAAACAGATGTTTTGCGACTGATATTTGCGACTGAAAAATCAGTCGCACATTGTGCAACTGATTTGAAACTGATATGCGACTACGTAAAATCAGTCTCACATTAGTCGCATATTTGAAACTGAAACAATTAGTTACAAATCAGTCACACTTTTGCGACTGATGTAAGACTAATATAAGACAGAGTACATCAGTTGCACTTTAGTATCAACTTCGCTACTAATTTGCGACTGTTATATTAGTTGCCAAATATCAGCCGCACAATCGTAACAAGTTGTTAGTTACAAACGTTTTACACCTTTTCTACTGAATTGTACTTAAAAAAGTGCGATTGAATATTCAGTCTCACATTTCATGAGCACTTTAGTGGCAATTCAGTGTCAAATATTTTCTCTATATACCCCTTCATTTTTATTTCTCCAACACAACTAAAAATCACCAAAAAAAAACATGTTGAGGAAAAAAAAACGTTTGTAAAGAAAAAAAATGAGAGGGAATTATAATTACACAAATTTTTGGGAGTGGATGTATATAAGAATCGGCGAAGAAACAAGAAACATCTCGACAGAATTTGCTGCTGGAGTGGACGAGTTCATGAATTTTCCGGGTAATCAGCCGCTAGCACTTAGTAATAAGGGTAAGTTTTGTTGTCCCTGTATTTTGTGCCAAAATAATAAAATCCTTCCGGGTCGAAAAATTTCAAACCATCTGTTTAGTCAAGGATTTATGTCTCACTATTATGTTTGGTACATGCATGGGGAAGATCTTAATGTGGATTAAGGCAGTTGTAGTGCAAGTCATGATAGAAGTAATAATCAAGAAGAAGTTTGTCATGTAGAAGATCAATATATAGGGATGGTAAATGATGCATTTCCTGCTCAGCATAACATGGGTTATGATCAGAATTACGATCAAGCCGAGCATGGACATAATCAAAATAATGATTAAATACCTAATAGTGAGGCATAAAATTTTTATGCCATGCTAGAAGCTGCTAACAATCCTTTATTTGATGGGTGTGAGGAAGGTCACTCGCAACAATCATTAGCATCTCGATTCATGAACATGAAAGCGAATTTTAATGAACTTGAACATGAAATGGACTACTGGGCATAACTCATTTCAGAGTATCTACCTAAGGGTAATCAGTGCCTAACATCGTTTTACGAAACCGAGAAATTGATGCGAAATTTAGGGCTCCCTTAAGTTACAATTGATGTATGTATGCATAATTGTATGATCTTCTGGAAAGAAGATGAAAAATGGGATAAGTGTAAATTTTGCAGAGCAACAAGATACAAGGAGAGTGTCGGAAGAACCAAAATACCATATAGTCGTATGTGGTATTTACCTATCGCTGATAGAATAAAAAGACTATATCAGAGTGCGCAAAATGCAGAGGCAATGAGATAACATGCAGAATATGAATCAAACGAAGGAGAGATGTCTCATCCATCTGACGCAGCATAGTGGAAGAATTTCCAGCAGTTGCACCCCAGATTTGCAAGTGAACCTCGCAAAGTATATTTTGGATTATGCACAGACGGGTTCAATCCTTTTGGAATGACGTCTCGTAATCACTCGTTGTGGCCTGTGATCATGACTCCATATAATTTACCTCCAGGTATGTGTATGAAAGAAGAATATTTGTGGCTTACGATTTTGAATTCAGGTCCACAACATCCACGAGCAAGTCTTGATATATTCCTTCGTCCTCTGATTGATGAGTTGAAAGAGTTATGGACGACTGGTGTTGAGGCGTTTGATAAGTTCACCAATCAAAATTTCAATTTCAAAGCAGTTTTAATGTGGACGATCAGTGACTTCCCTGCATACGGCATGCTATCAGGGTGGACGACGCATGGACGATTAGCTTGTCCAATATGCATTGAAGATACTAGAGCCTTTCAATTATCAAATGGACGGAAGACGTGTTGGTTTGATTGTCAAATAAGGTTTCTTCCTCCAGATCATCCTTTAAGAAGGAATAAAAGAAATTTATTGAAAGGAAAAGATGCTATAAATCAGCTCCCACCTCCAACACTGACCAGTGATGAAGTGTACAATCAGCGACTAAGGGAGGTTAATTCAGCAAAAACATCTGTTTGTGGAGGAAATGGACATGAGGAGAAAGTAGATGGATATGGAAAGTGGCATAATTGACATAAAGAAAGCATATTTTGGGAATTACCATATTAGAAAGATCTCAATCTACGACATTGTCTTGATCCGATGCACATAGAGAAGAATGTTCTCGATAACTTCTTAAATACTGTTATGAACGTTAAAGAGAAATCAAAAGACACAGTCAAGGTAAGATTGGATATAGCACAATTTTGCTCGCAGAAAGTGTTACATCTTGATAGTCGTGGAAGAGCTCCCGTTTCAATATTCAGACTCAGTGCGTTAGCAAAAGAACGTTTATTAGCATGTGTTAAATATGATATTAAATTTTCAGATGGCTATGCAGCAGACTTAGCGAGTTGTGTAGATATAGAAGGAGGAAAATTTTCAGGCATGAAGAGTCATGATTGTCACGTTTTCATGGAACGCTTATTTCCATTCATCTTTGCCGAACTCTTACAACGAAACGTACATCTTGCACTATCAAGTACGTAAGAAGTTATCAATATATATATATATATAAAATAATTAATTATCCCACATATATATATGCTTTTTGATTTTCATTAACAAATTATATTAATTTTTATGTTTACATAGCGCTTGGAGGATTTTTTCGAGATTTGTGCAGTAAAACGTTACAGGAAAGTCGTGTTCAAATTATGAAGGAAAACATAGTTTTAATACTTTGTAACTAGGAGAAATTTTTCTCACATGCTGTGTTTGATGTGATGGAACATCTACCTGTACATCTACCATATGAAGCTGAACTCGGTGGTCCTGTTCAGTACCGATGGATATATCCATTTGAATGGTTTTTTAAGAAGTTAAAAAGCAACGAAAAATATAAAAGATATGCGGCTGGATCGATTGTCCAGTCATACTTGAATGATGAGATATCTTATTTCTCAGAGTGGTTTTTGCCTTCGCATGTCTGAACCAAAAAAAGGTAAATACATATATAGTACTTTCTTATCAATAGTTTTCAATTTATAAAATTAACCAATTATTTTTTCTAAAGGGCATCGAGATATGAAGAGGGTGAAGCCCATGTATATCATACTGAAGGAATATCCGATATATTTACACATGTCAGTCGTCCAAGTGGAAAAAATAAACAAATATATATAAATGATATACACCAAATCGCCGCACATGCATATATATCACGGAATTGTGTCTACTTTCGTCCATTAGAGAGCTATCTAAATAATTACTAAATATTGCATATTTGTGTTTAGATATATATATATATTTCTATTTATATAATTTTCATTTCTATGATTCAGCCTGTGTGAAGACTATATTCGTTATTGTCATCCAGAACTAACAGAAGAACAAGTTATGTGGAAAAAAGATGCAGATTTTGCTACATGGGTTAAAGATTACATAAGTATAATTAAAATATTAGTGTGGATAGTCGTAATTACTTATAATTAATATATATGTACATATATTTATTTGTTTTAGCTTATCGAATCCTGCAATCACATGGCCAACATGGGTTCGTGAACTAGTTCAAGGGCCTGATAAGAAGGTGACATTGTGGCTCATGTACTTTACTCGAGGATATTTATTTTATACACGAGACCACGGACGCAGAAGAAAAACGTACAATTATGGCGTATGTGTGACGGGGGCAAATTATTCAGAAGCATATGATGAAGCTGATTTTTATGGAAACATAATAGATATCATTCAATTTCAATACACATGACTAATTAATTTGAAAATAATGCTTTTCAAATGTGAGTGGTATGATCCTGCAATTGGGAAAGGAACTAGAAAGAACATAGCTGGTGGTGTAGACGTTTTAGCGAGAGAAAAATATCAGAATTATGAACCATTTATCCTAGGTATAGGTATGCACAATATAAATTAATTTATTCTAATTATTTTAATTATAAATGTTAATGCAGCCTCGCAAGCGGATCAAGTTTGTTATATTCTCTATCCATATACAACCCAACCAAGACAGGTGTGGTTAAATGTTTGTAAAGTCAATCCAAGGACAAATATTTCAGGAAACTACAGAGTTACGGAACCGCCTTTACTGCAACAAGAGAACTATGATGATGTGATGATATCAGTGGTGGACGATATCACGATCGAAAATTTGGCTATAGCAACGCACGATGGCGAAGAAATTGATGATGATGCTAAGGAGAAGACGAATTCAAGTGTAATATGTCGTCCTCGAATGATGACAATGAAAACGAAGAAGCCGAAGAATAATATTTACATATTTTGAACTATCAAGTATTTTTAGTGATATTATAATGAATAATAACCCTTTGTCATTTTATTAGTTTAGATGTATAAGTGTTCGTAAAATAAAATCGATAGATTATGTCCCCTTTCAGTCGCAGATCAGTTGCAAAAAGTTTGACTGAACTGCAACTGATCCGTTTTTAAATTCGTATTTTTAAGATCGTAGCATACGTAATCGTTCATTGTATTCATTAACAATACATCTTTGAATTAAAATTATTTTCGAACGATTATGCTTACACATTAAATTCTACTAATTTTTTTAAAACCTGAGCTACATTACTTATCCTATAAATATTAATAGCCGTAACATAATACCGAAAGAGTCTAGCAGCCTAGTGGCTACTAGACTACTACAAAAACTCTCTACGTGCACCCAGGCTTCGAATCCATGGATTTGATTTTTTTTTTAAATCCTTTTGAATATTGCGACTGAATTGAACCCGTGGATTCGAAACCAAGGCTGCGTGTAATGTTATGTTTTATCGTAGTCCAATAGCCATTGGGCTAGTAGACTCTTTCGATAAATTGTTACTGAGACTTATATATATAGGGTAGGTAATTATGTTCGTTTTTTTAGTTTGGTTTTTTTCTACTCACAGAAAGTAAACGAGAAAGCGTAATCTATTCAAAGCCAAAATAAATCAAATTATTATATCAATACAGATATGTGATTGCATAATATCTTTTGCTACAATTGATTTCGAGAATTTTTGGCTTTCCGTTTAGTTCCGGTAGGAAAATAAATTATATAGAAAAAAAAATACAGTTGCAAATCAGTTGCAAAAAATACATCAGTGGTAGATTAGTTACGAGTTAATATAATAGTCACAGATCAGTCACACGTTTTGCAACTGATCTGCAAGTATTTCCCCTTTCAATCGCAGATCAGTTGCAAAAAGTTTGACTGAACTGCAACTGATTTATTTTTATATTCGTATTTTAAGAATATAGCGTACGTAATCGTTCAAATTCATAAATTTACCTATATAAATGATGTTTCTACTTCATATTATCCAATCAGGACGAGTTCTATATGAATTGTAAAAATATTTTGAAAACACATTGAAGTATATGTAAATGATCTCCTTAACATATATTACATTTAGATTTAATTTCATGATCAATAAATGAAATATTTTGTTTTTTTTTTTATATAAATTGTATAAATTGTATCTTTCATTGTATTCATTAACAATACATCTTTGAATTGAAATTGTTTTCGAACGATTATGCTTACACGTTAAATTTTACTAATTTTTTAAAACCCGAGCTACATTACTTATCCTATAAATATTAATAGCCGTAATATAATACCGAAAGAATCTAGCAGCCCAGTGACTACTGTACTACTACAAAAACTCTCTATGCGCACCCATGCTTCAAGTCACGGGTGTGCAAACTTTTGTAAAAATCTTATATATGTGCGACTCAATTGTGACTGTTATTCAGTTCAGTCGCACTTCAGTCTCAGAATGCTCCCTCCAATTTTTTGTGAAACCGTTTCAATTACGCGGTTTAGTTTTAGCAAAAAAAATTGCAACTGAAGTGCAACTGATATTTCAGTCGCACAATATTAAATCGATATTTTTTAGATGAGGCTCTTCTTCTTCTTTCTCGTGACTTAGATGAAATTCACTATTTTTCTTCAAATCCTTCCAATTTTCTCTTTCAAATCTCTCAATAGTTTACGAAATCAAAGCTAATTTCATGTCTCATTCGGGTAGATCCAGATTGGGGAGAGGAGGAGGAAGATCCGGGAGTAGTTTTCAAGGAGGATGTGGAGAAGGTTCTCCGGGGAGTTCGGCGGCGAGGCTACCGGTGGTGCGTCCTCACGCCGGTGGTTCCGGTGGGTTTGCTCCGGCTAACTTCAATCATCCATCCTTTGAAGGAAATTCAAATCAACAAACCATGGATGAAGGATTTTCTTCACACCAAGACCATGAACCACCTCAAATGAGTCTAGATGACCTCCTTCTAGATCCAGATGAAGCAACAAATCTTCCTAAACTGGATCCATGTTCAAAAGAAGGGACAATTTGGTATGATTTTTTCTCACATTTCTTTCTTTCATTTTTAAGTACATTATCAGTTAAATTAGTGATTTATAAGTTAGAGTTGGTAGAATTATGAGTTAGATTAGGTTGATGGAATTTATATTTGTTAGATTTTGAATTTTAATAATATATATGAATTCTTATAGTTTAGATACATATTATTATGAATTATTATGAGTTTTGTTATTTTGTTTTGAATTTTTAAAATTATAATTGTGCTTTTATGAATTTGTTTAAATTTTATGAATGTATATAAATTTTTTATAAATTTTAGAGGATTTTTATAAATTTTTTTATGAATCTTAGAGAAGTTTTGTAAATTTTTATAATTTTATGAAAAAATATTTAAGAATTTTTATGTATTTTTAAGAATTTTTATAATTTTTTAAGAATTTTTAAGAATTTTTAAGAATTTGTATATATTTCTATGAATTTTCATAAATGTTTATGAATTGTTTTATAAATTTTTATTAATTTATTATGAATTTATTATGCATTTTTCTGATTTTTTATGAATTTATATGAATGCTTATAAATTTGTATGAATGTTTTACATGTTTACTCGTGACAGAAACATCGATATTCTAAAGCATATTTCGAACATATTGAAAGACGGGTATAGGGATGCATGGCTGAGTTGGACTAATACTCCTCCGGAAATAAGAGATGTATTTTTTGTCAAATTTGCGGTATAGATTTTTTTTTTTTGTTATTTCTTATTATTTTCTATTTACTAACCTATTTTTGGTATATATTTTGCAGCAAATATATAACTGGAATCCCTCAATTACATAGACTGTCCGAGAAGAGTTCGATAAAGTCGGCGTCAATCGTATGAAATGAATAGTGACTCACGCGATGAGGAAAGGTAAATGTCCCAAGTGGATGATGGGTACAGTTTATCAGAAACTTTGTGAGCATTGGGCTACAGAGGCGGCCCAGGCAAAGAGTGTGAAAACTCGAGCCGCTCATTTTTTCGATTGTGCTGGCCTCGGACCACATAAGCATGTCGATTATTATACCGATGATGATCACGAGTGACTATTATTGTTTCTTTTGAACAATTTCTGTATTTTAAAATGTGCGTTTCTAAACAATTTCGTTTTCGTGATATATTTTTCACAAATTTTAATATTTTAAAAACAATTTAAAATTTAAATAGATTATATATATATAATTTAAATATATATTTATAATTTAAATAAATTAATATATATATAATTTGAAAAATAGAGTTAAGTGTGACTAATCTGCAACTGATAAGTGCGACTGATCTGTAACTAATCGACTGCGACTGATCTGCAACTAACAACTGCGACTGATTTGCAACTACATAACTGCGACTGATCTGCAACTGATGGATTTGCAACTGATTTGCAACTGAATTGTTGGAACTAATTTGCAACTGATAATACAGTTTCAACGTGCGACTAACCCATTGCTACGAAAGTGCGACTACATGTTTGTCACTGTGTTACGTAGTCGCAATAATCAGTCGCAACACTGAGACGAACATTTCAGTTGCAATGCAGTCGCAAATTGAGACTGCTTTTTGAGTCTCAAATCAGTGGTAATTTTGAGACTGAAGTGCGACTGATTGAAAGTGCGACTAACGCTTTGCTACTGTTCGCATCAGTCGCACTTCAGTCTCAGTTTTTTAAAATGCAACTGAAGTGAGACTGATCTTGTAGTCGCAAAACACGTGTTTTCTTGTAGTGAACTATCAATGAAATGATGTGGAGGAGATCACAAGAGCACAATATAGACGCAGTCTCGGTTACTTGACACTAATTGAGGTGGACGAAGAAGACATTGACCCAATGTTATGGGCAGCTATGAGAAACGTGAATAACTCAGCTAGGACAAAACGCCCAAAACAAGAACAAGGTCAGTCCTCACGAGGCAAGGCTCATCGTAGAGACTAAAGGAATGGTACCATGGTCGATACCATTGGTTCTTTTCCTGCACACACATTGTAAAATACCATTGCTTTTGGATCTAGTTCATATTTTGTATTGACTTTGTCTATCTTTTGAATCTAGTTCATGTTTTGTATGGATTTGACTTTGTTGGTTTTTGATTTTAAATGAGCAATCGACTACTAAGTTTTCTATTGATTGTGGTTATTAGCTTCAACGCAAATTATTGTTTCTGATATTCAATATTTCAATTACTAAATATAGTAGAATTTCGAAAACCACAATTGGCACTAAACAATAATCAAGGGCACTAATTTTGTGCCATATTTGGAGATGACATAGCACATAAATGAAGTCATGATAATATAATTCAGAGCAGCAAATAATCCATAAAAATAGAATAATATAGCGTATGATTACCAGATTAAGCACATCGCCAAATTTGTGGAATGGATCAACCAAGATATATACAGCTCAACTGATCCACTCTTTGATGGATCGATCTAGTTCGACTGACAAAATCAAGGTTTAAATAATTTTTTGGAAGGGATCGACCGGCTAACTAGGGATCAATCGATCCAACAATAAAATACTCTCCGAATATTCCCTAGATATAATCTTTTCATATCTTTTTTTTTTGGTCATGAAAAGGGAGAAAATTCTCCCTAGTTTATTGAAATAAAATGTAAGAAATCAACTACAAACGTTCCTAGGAAAGGAGAGGCCATTCCTATCGTCCTCCAAAATCAAAGCCAAATGTTCAGGCACAGAATCAAAATTATGAAAACCTAACGGTAAAGAAAACGCATAGTTGGCTAAACCATCCGCAAGACGATTAGCTTCCCTATACACGTAGGAGAAACGGACTATCCAGTCCCTAGATATAAAGTCATGGCACAAGCGTACCAGGAAAGACAAAGGATGAAAATTCTCAATCCCTGTCCGAAGAAAACTCACTACAATCTCAGAATCTACCTCAAACTCCACTCGTCGCAGACCGTGGCCCCAAGCCGTATACAAACCGTAATAAACCCCCCATAGTCCAGCAAGAGGCACCGAACAAACTCCAATATTAAGAGCAAAACTGGAAAGTCAATTACCCGAGCTATCACGAACCACACCACCCGCAGTAGCAAGTCTCGGGTTACCCCTAGAAGCTCCATCAGAATTCATCTTAGACCAATCTATAGATGGAGGAAGCCAAGAGATCAACCGTGAAGAATGAGGTCAGCCCAAAGAATTGTTACACATCACCTCATGAGACAAGAAAGATTCTTTGCCACGATCCTTAACAAATTGGACACGATCCCGACACGTAAAAGTCAATCCAAATGTATTACCACACCTCTATTTCCAGCTCCACCAAGTAGTCATCGTGAACAAGATGGACCAAGGATATCCCGCAACCATATCCTGGTTACATAAGTTCACATACAACCATTCAAAAAATGTTAAACGGAAGAATAGGGTGCATTTATGAACAGGCACGATACAATTCCATAAACCAGAGGCGGCAGGGCAATCTCGAAGTATTTGGAGGATCGTTTCATCATCATTCTCAAAGACTTGACACATAGGAGATGGAGCAATATGGCATCGATAGCGCTCAACATTAGTCATGATCGATTGGTGAGAGATAAGCCAGAGGAAGCATCGAGCTCTTTCAGGGACTTGAAGACGCCAAATCTTCTTGTAAAAGCGTGACATATTTGGTTTAGGAGAATCATCCTTAATCAACAACTGGTAGGCAGAGCTAACCGAGAAAATCCCATTCGATGTACCAGGCCAAGCAATCCTATCCACTGCACCCTGCACCCATAAATTTGTCAAGAACAACTGAATTCAGCTTAAGAAGTGACAAATTGTCAATATAAGGTTCAATTTGTTCAAAACACCAGCCAAAAGTATTACTCCAGAGCTCACAATTAAACATATCTATCACCGTATCGGGGATGATACAAGGAGACAGAGCCTATAATGATTCATTACAAAGCCAACGATTCTTCCAGAACTGTATTGTCTCACCAGAGCCAACAACCCACTGCACATGAGGTAAGATAACTGCACGTATCCCCATCAATATGCTCCGCCAAGTTGCAGACATGGTACCTCGATTGATAAGCCAATCACGACATCGAATGTCACCAACTTTATATTTAGATGATACGATTTGACACCATAATCCATCATGGTCATTCAACAATCGCCATCCTAATTTAGAAATAAGCGAGAGATTCATCTCTTTTGCCTTACGAATTCCCAATCCACCAGCTCTGCGTGGAAGACATACTTGATTCCAAGCAACCAAATGTTATTTTTGGTGTTCCATAGTACTGCCCCACAGAAAAGAACGTGCAACTTTGTCAATCGCATGGAGAGTCGATGTTGGGTGACAAATCGTGCTCATCATGTGAACCGGGAGAGATGTTAACAGAGATTTTGTTAATCTTAACCTTCTCGCAAAACTAAGACATCAGCTCTTCCAACCCGCAAGACATGATGCAGCCTTGGTGAGTACCTCGGTAAAGGTGTCCTTATTGATAGATTTCTGCAGTAACGGCATACCAAGATACTTTCCTAGCTCATAAGTAACTTGAATACCACTTACAGAGCTAATCTCATTTGCCAAATCACGATGAACATTTGCAGAGAAAAAGATTTTTGACTTTTCTAGACTCACTTTTTGACCAGAAGCATTACAAAACCTGTCTAAAACCCCCCGGATAACACGGACTTGCTGCACATAAGCTTCAACAAAGAGTATTAGATCATATGCAAAGCAAATATGTGACAAAGATGGGCCACCACGAGAAAGTGTAATAGGCCTCCACTTCTTGTTAAGGATCGAAGCCTCAATGAGATGACAGAGACGTTCAATACACAAGACAAAAAGATAGGGCGAGAGAGGGTCACCTGATACACATAGTTTTAACCCTAGAATCTACTGCAAGTGAACAGCAAAACGAAGTAATACTTTAGGGATGAAAATCAAAATTCAAGCAAAGACAAAAGAAGTGGTTATGGTGATTGTAATAAAATAAAGCAAGCAAGAAACGATAATAATCAGATAAATAAAAGCATCAAGTCCAGGGAATTCATTGGGAAGTCAGTAACCTAAATCAGGGCACTATTCAAGGAACAAACGAACAAACAATTCTTGAACACGGAACACTAATGTATAGCAAATCCACTTCTGTGGCATCGACTACTATGTTCAGCAACCTAGTATTCTAAACTTCCGTTTGAACCTAGAGTTCTAAACACGCATTAAAGTTCAAGTCCGATAAGTTCACAATCCGCCTTAACATCAACTTTCGTTGGCTAAGGACGAATTGCTCATCTAAGTTCTTTCAGGCGACTAATCAGGCACTTCCGTGTGTTAAACAACCTATGATCATAAGCTAAGTAGCTAATCTAACTTAAGCTGTAAGAACAACTATAGATGAAGAACACTTAAGATAGAATCCCTATTTAGCCCTAATTCATTGATTCCCAAAATTCCTAGAAAACCCTAAACTTGATTGGAAAACTACTCAAACATGATAGAAACACAACAATAGATGAAAAGGACTTTATAATAAAATTGCAAAAGAAACAAAAGGGTTCAGAAATCTTCTCCAAAAGGTTGCAGAATATGAAATCTTCTCCCCAGAAGAAACTAAAAGTGGTTGTTGTAAATTATGAAAGTTTCTCCTCAAAAAGTGACTAAAAACCTAGTTCTAATAGTGTAAAACGCGTTCTGGTACAACTTGAATCGAACCAGACTGAAAAGAAACCAAAAAACATGATTTTGGGGCAAACCGGAATGAGGCCGATCGGTCTGTAACTGGACGGATCGGTCCCTTGAGTATTCGCATTTTCTGTACAATTCTGGGACCGATCGGTCTCTTCTGGAGGGATCGGTCCAGGTGTAATTTCAGCTTTTTCTCCATAATGACCTATCTTCAGTAAAATCATCTTAACTTCCTAACCGCTTTTCCGAATGTCCTCAAACCAACGCCAAATGAAAGCTACTCCCGTGGCTATCTTGTGTCAAAATTTCAGCTCAATCCAATGGTGGAAGATCTTTCAAAGAAATCCAAACTTTTACGTCTCTGCATGATTCTGCATGTCCATATGTTAGATACAAAACAAATGTTAGAAACTGACAAAAACACAATTTATCAACTCCCTAGACTTAGTATTTTGCTTGTCCTCAAGCAAACAGAAAAACCAAGAATGAGAAAGAGGTTTGAAAACGCGGGAACTCATTTCGTCCTAAGAACACTGATAGTAGGATTTTTCCACTTAACAATTCCTATTACACTATCATATCATTGCAGTATAATAGGTATCAATCCNCGGGTGAAGATGCTAGCACTTAGAACATATTAGATCAAACTAATTCAAGCCAATCAAAGTTTATGATTTCAATCAATCTAAGTGAAACAAAACTAAATAAACGAACTAAGGCAATAAAACAGAACACGAAGATGAACAATAGCAATAAGATAAAGAGCAAGGCAATTTAAAACGAAGGTAAGCAATAAGGAAAGCTAGGGCTATTGAGGAATGAGGTTATCGATCTTGGCTTAGCTAGGGCTCTCTTGATATCTTAACAAACCATTCAGGAATCATCTATAGACAATAGATTTAAAGCAATCAAATTCATTCTCATGACAAATGATCTCAATCAAGCATACAACCTAACCCTATCATCATAGGTGATTAATAAGTATGAAAGCATGAAGAAACAACCTATTCGAGTCAATACTCAACCTAAACAATCAATCCCTTGAGTTAGGTACGAATATCTCAAGTTTTAGACTAAGTCAAGAATTTCATCAAACACTTGATAGGTGGATAAACACCTCCAATCAAATCTCTAGTGATCAGGTAGAAATAGGCATTAAGACTATCTAAACTGAAGATATCTACACATTTAAGCTTAAGCAAACAAGAAAACCCTAGATCTACCAAGATCTACCACATCTCCTCAAAAACCCTAATTGATCTACTCAATACTCATGAAAAAACGTAAAAACCCAGAATTGTAAATAGATAGCATGATTGGAAAGATTAGATTGCGATTAAGAAGATTGATGAATGACGAAATTGCATTAAACTAAGGAAAATACTTCAAAAGATAGCATGAAATTACAAAGCAAAGAGAGAGTTCTTGAGAGATACTAAAAAGCTAAAAAAACGACTTGTTGTTTATTAATGGGTTAAGGAGGGTATTTATACCTCCTTCCCAAAGAAAAATCTAATCCCAAAATAAATAGGAATCTTAAAGTTAACATAAATAGAAAAGTCAACAAAAATAGAAAAGTCAACGTTCAGGTAAGTCCACTCGACCAGGTGTGGATCGAGTGGGGTGGTCGAGTGCGAGCTTCTGGTCTTCAAGTAGCATGCCCGATCTTTGGTGATTGAGTGTTGCACTCGAGTAAGGTGTGCTCGACAACTCTAGGTCGAGGGGGGCGGTCGAGTATGCTTTATACTATGCAGAATTTGATGAAACTTGACCAGTAAAAAGATGAGAAGCTGAGTCGACCAGTGATCAAATATGAGCTCGATTTGACACTCGAGTGAAGCTAGACGAGTGTAAACATAAATGTGATCTGATGCACCACTCTAGCTGTTTTCGTAGAGTCTTTGACCTCCAGTCAGCTACAAACCCCTCAAATGCTCCTTTAATACCTAATAACACTCCAAATGCAAGATGTATGCAATGCAAATGCAAAGTATGCAAATGAAGCTAAAAGGACTCTAAAATAATGCAAACACTATGAGAACATATGCAAAATATGTAGAATATGACTCCTAAGACTAGCTAAAATACACATACATCAACTCCCCCAAACTTAGTCTTTGCTTGCCCTCAAGCAAACGAACAAGAGTAAGCAAGGAGAAGAGGTTTGAAAACAATAGAAATATCTCACCTGAAACAAACAACTCATTAAA